>PVKU01006621.1:0-100495 GCA_004027475.1 Anoura caudifer
AAAACAAAAAAAACCTAAAAAAGCAACAATATCAAAAACAGGAAAGGAGAGCAATTACAACTACCATGTACTGAATGAAAGTGTAAATTGATATAACCACTTTGGAAACTGTTTTGGCAGTATCTAGGAAAGCTGAACATACGCACATAATCTTATCCAACAACTCCACTCCTAGGTATGCACCCAAAAGAAATGATTACATATGTTACCCAAAACACAGGTACAGATATGGTGATAGAGGCTCTGTTTGGTAATAGCCAACAACTAAAACAACCCAAATGTAAATGCCCATCAACAGCAGGCTAGATAAAGTATAGCATACTCATTCAATGGAATAACTTAACTATAAGAACAAATGAGCTATAACTATATGCAACACCCTAGATAAAACACAAGCATAACATTGCAGAACATTCAGCCAAAGAAGCCAACCACAAAAATATATATTGTATAATACATGTAAAAATATGTACATATACATATTTATATACTTGTATTAAAATGCTTTAATAATTTATATATTCAATAACTATATAAAGTTCAAAAGGCTAAATAATAATCAGAAAAACAAAATCAAAAGCATTTTTAAAATACATAAGAATATGCATTAAGTGAGGATTTTAAAAAATCTTTCTAGATATTAAAATATACTATAGACATAATAATCAAAATAGTGGAAAACATATGGGTAAAATTAATCGCTGGCATTGAAGGCAGAGGTAAGCCCTGGCTGGGTGGTTCAGCTGGTTGGAGCATTGTCCCATGCACCGAGAGGTTGCAGGTTCCATCCCAGGGAGGGCATATGCCTGGGTTGATCCCTGGTCAGGGTGCATGTGAGAGGCAGCCGATCAAGGTTTCTATCTCACAGCATTGTTTCTCCCTCTCTATCCCTAGAAGGGGTGTCAAACTCATTTTCACTGGGGGCCACATCAGCCTCACTGTTGCCTTCAAAAGGGCCAAATATAATTTTAGAACTGTATAAATATATCTACTCCTTAACAGTTAAGCATGAGCTCAGCGCTGCCAAAACAAGGGGCTAGGCAGGATAAAACAAGGTGGGGGGCCAGATTTGGCCCCTGAGCCTTGTGTTTGCCACCTGTGCTCTAGAATCAGTGAATATATCCTTGGATAAGGATTTTTTAAAAGGGCAGGGATAATGGCTACTGCTGAAGTTGGGGTAGAAAGCAAACAGAGAGGTAAGGTGGCAGGAGGGGTTTTCTAGATCTCTGAAATTTTCTTTTATTCATCTGGGTCCTGGTTATACAGGTATGTTAACTGCAAAAATTTACTGAGCTACATAGTTATGGTTTATGTACTTTTCCACATACCTAGTATATATAAATATATGTTTGTATATCTAGTGCACATTCTGTACATCTAGCATAAATTAATAAAATTTACCAAAAATGAAATAGAACATAGCTTAAACTCTATTCTAATACACACCTATTTTTTAAATTCTCATCCAAGGATATGTTTTTTTAAAAACTAATTTGAGAGAGAGAGGAAAGAGAGATGAGGAGGGAGACAGGAGGCGAGAAAGGGAGGAAGAGAGAGGAAGAAAGAGAAAGAGAGATGTAAGAGAGAAACATTGGTCAGCTGCCTCCCGTACAGGCCTGGAACAGGGGTCAAATCTGCAACCTGGGTACATGCTCTGACTGAGAATCGAACCCACAACCTTTTGGTGCACAGGACAATGTTCCAACCAACTGACCCACCCAGCCAGGGCTCTAATATGCATCTTTAAACCCTTAAAAATGGAAAAGAATAAAATCCAGAAGGAAATGTAACAGAAATTAGCTATTCAAAAACTAAATATAAGAATGAATATAAAATGTTTACACCCAGAAAACATAAAACAAAGCACATCTGATGGTATAGGTACAGGAAACTAAAAACTTACTAAGGAAGCTCTACGAGATCTTCGGCTCATTGGCTGATCAAATGGTGGACTGTTTATCTGCAACTTCTCAAGATAGCCATCAGGTATTCTGATATCTGCAGGCAGTGATAACCTCTTATTTAAATCCTTAAAGAAAAATTATTGTAGGTAAATAAAAATAGAAAGGATAAGGGCATTTGACTTTTAAATTCATGGGCTATCTTATTTCTTAGTGCTAACTAAAGTTTCATTGCAGTTGCAAAGTTTTCCTATTGATTATAACACATTTACTCTAAGCAAAAGTATATAGTCCAGTTTTACATAAATAGTACTCTGCAACCCAGTTAAATTCAAAATGGAATTTATCTTGACATTATTATATCATATAGCAGGAAGAGGCAAAGAGTGCCACAAAATGTGATTGGTTTAAAATAACTAACCAAGTAGATATTGTATGGTTTTGTACATAACACAGTGAGACAACTTAAATATTTTATTATTGTTATGTCAATGGACAAAAGTAAGTGAAAGGCATATCTATTTCATTTCATTATAGAATATGAACTGGAAGAAACATGAAAGGGAATCTTGCTTATATTATCACACCAAGCAGCATAAATTCTAGAAAAATAAATCCCTATTATTCATAATAGTAACCAAACCATGAAATAAAATTGAGATGTATAGGAACTGTAGAAGTATTTGAGAGATAAATGACTTAAGTACAGAAATATACCATGTTTCCAAATGGGAAGATTTAGTAATAAAAATAATAGCTCTCCCATATTAGTTTTATATTGTATATAAACCCCAAACGACAATAAGATTTTTCTTGAAACAAAGTATTTAAAATTTATCTAGAAGAATATACAGAAATATTCTAAAATAAATCGGAGAATATGTATGTAGGGTAAGGGAATACTGATAAAGAAGTCTTTCCAGATATTGAAATATACAATAAAAAGAATATAATCAAGACTGTCACCTTTAGAAAAAATTAAATATGATTCATTGAAGACTGAGAAAGTCTAGATATAGATCATAATAGTAAATAAATCTTTTAAATATACAACAAAGAAAATTACATACGTATTTGGTGAAAAAAATTGGATTAGTATTTTATTATTATTGTGATATGTTATACAGTGATATAAACAGATACAGAGTTGATCTTAAGAGATGAAAATGTTAATTCATCAATTAGGAAACTGATATTGTCTTCCTTAACTGATTCAGAGGCAAACTTTTATCAATGAAAGTATAATCATCATTATCTCAAGAGCACCAAAAAACTTAATACTCATTTTAAAACATGCTCGAGAAAACTATTTTAATCTACAGTATATACTGAAATGATAACATTCATAATCAATTTTTGTCATCAAGGTTAGACATAACAGTGACAAAAAGAAAAGGAGCACTTCATTCTTTTACATGGAGAAATAACTTGTACGTGCTACAGTGACTAGCAATAGAAGTAATGAACCACAGAGGAGATGATACTCATATTTATAATCACGGCAAGAAGAAAAAGCTGGTGCTTATTTTACTCATAACTTTTGAAACATCTATAAAATATAAAGTAAACCAAATGAATCTCAAAAATATAATTAACATTTTATTTTCTAAAAAGAATACTTTGCTAATGTATCATTCTGATTTCCAGAACTTTTGAAAACTCACATTTCCCTCTCAGAAAACCGACACAGTATTTTGAAAAGTGTTAAATATAAGTAATGCATACTTGCTTTGCAATAGAGGATAATTAGAAAAAGAAACAGTCACAAAACTACTCTTCACTGATGCAAAGAAACAATTTTCTTACAAGTTTCATTTGCTTTCATGGAAATTTTCAAATAGGTATTTAGTCTGTTTGATACATACATGTGTGTTTACACACACACACAAACAGGTACATTTATAGTTTTTAATGGTTACCTCCATTGAGATCCGTCTATGTATACGATTTCTAAGACAAACACCTGTAGGTGACTGGACTTCATCAGATGATGTCCCAGAAGCTTGGTCACTCTCACCATCGGATCCCATTTTTAGATTTTCATGAACAATATCTGTATTAGAAAGTGAAACATTTATTTTACAAGAAATGTATTATACTCTATGTTACATAATTTATTACCAATACAGTAAGATGTAGAAAGCCAACACAAAAAAAATCACAGCATAAAAAAGCTTGTACATTCTGGGTACCATAGGTGTACAGTTCAAAACATAAATGTCCTAAAACGCTAGTAAGTAGTCCTTTTATACTCTCAGATTATGAGAAATTATGGAAAAAAGCTAATATTCAAGATATTATCAAGGTTGAAGAATAAAATTACAGACTTGGAAATAACTGAGAATTATTTATGTCAGTTAGTTCTCTCACTTTTCAAATCTGGGAACTGAGACCTTAAAAGGTCAAATGACTTTCTAAGGTTACACAGTTTAGAGGTGGAGAGAAAACAGAAACCTGGTATTTTGCCTATTATTTAGTTTATTATTTTTTCCCTTAACATAATGTGCCACTGGCTCCACAGCCATATAGCTACTTCTTTGAATCTTCTTTAGAAACTGCTAGCACAGCTACCCTTCGTCCCAGTATTAAAAATAAAAAAACTCAAAAAGTACTCACCGAGTATCTCTACTTTGTACCAGAACAACACAAAACTATACAAAAGAAACTTATATACTTATATGCCTGCATATACAATTACATTTGTCAATCATCCTCTCATTCATCTAGCAAGAGCAACCCACCAGAAACAATGCTAGATCTCAAAAACACCTCTTGTCACTAGTCCTGTCTATACAGTTATTTATTCCCCAAAAAGCATCATACTGTTTCACGTTGCAGTACTTTAACACACTTTTTTCCCTTACTTGTAAAAGACGGTTTTCCTTTATCAGTTTGGTGAATTCGTACTTATTCTTCAAAACTATGCTTGTGTATCATTACTTAGTTAAGTTTTCCCTACTCTCCAACACCGATGATTATTGTGCCCACACTGCACCTGTTGCACTGAAGAACATTTTTTGGTTCATGTGATTTTGCACCAAGTTAGGTATGAATGAGATCCTCAGGGGCAGGTGTTGGCTTATTCACTTTTGTCTTCCCATAACTTAACAAAATGCCTGGTACTTAGAAGATACTCAACAAATAGTCCAATGAATTCAAATTAATTAAAAATCAAGAAATAGACTAGATAACAGACTTTTTTGTCAAATGAAATGTCTTGTAAAATAATATCTACAACAGTATTTTATAACTACAAATTTGAACTTTTCATGAACAACATTTGCTCATAAAAAGATGGGAACTGTTTTACAAAAATTAAACTCAAGGATCTCATCAAATCAGTTTTAGAATTCACACATTTATGCATTTTGTCTTATTAGACTGTTGAGAAAATTCATTCACACTAAATAATAGTTGCAAATGGCAATGGTTTTTAATAGATCAACATGTAATTCAAGAATACAGTTGAAGTATAGACATTTCTGGAGAAATTTTATCTGAACAAAAAATTAACTTGGCAGTAAAAGTCAATGTATTGGAGATTGATTTTTGACCTGATGATATCTAACATTTGAGCCAACTATTCATCAAAATCTGAAAATCTTTCTTAAGAAAGTTTTGAATAATTTATACTCTAAATGTAGAGCTGAATTTGAAGAATGTATGCATAATACACAGGAAGCAAAGACACAGAACTGAAAACCCAAAGTTGTTATGCGTAAACTAACTGTCACTTTTTTAAGAGGGGTTGCTGATCTTGGTAATAAGAAGGTGCCACACTGGGATAAAAGATGAAGCCTTGGTGCCCCAGTTTTAAGAGAGAGCTTCCTATAGAAAGGCACATGACTCGCAAAGTGCTACATGTTCAATGAAGGGCAGGCTTAAAAAAACAAATCTGTTCTACTGCACAAGGACTACAAAGGAGCATATTAATTTCTGACCTGAGTACCACCTGACTAAACCAAGAAACTGCTCATGTCAATAATGAACCACTACAATTCCAACATGAATACTGGCTGGTATTTTCATTTCCATTAGTAAGAAAAAAGTTAAACCATGCAGGCTTATGTCAAAATTCCACTCATTTGTCACTGGTGTAAGCAACTTCTTTGCTGAATCAGGTAATAGTTTTTAAGTACTAGAAGAATATATACTTCTCAAATTGCTCAAACTTTGTGCAATTCACAATGTAACAGCTACAGATAAAAGGCACTTTTAAAATAAAACTACATTACTAACATTTTCAACATCATTTTCTTAAGTTTAGACCAAAGGTCAACAAACATGACTGTTTTCGTATGACTCCTGAACTAAAAATGGTTTTTGCATCTTTACAGTGTTATTTTAAAAAGAAGACTATGCAACAGAGACCATACGTTGCCCATGTGAAAAATTTACTGGCTGGCCCTTAAGAGAAAAAGTTTATCATCTCCTAGTCTAGAAAATTAACAAACAATAAATCAAGTCCTGATTTAAAATGTTTTTCAATTTCTGTGGGGTATATACTCCCTCCATGCCAACTTCAGGCTACCAGCACAACATCCTTTAACGTGTATTTGGGAAGACATATGTGCAACGTTATATAATATTTTGACTATACAGATACAATACACATTTCCCATAGATAAAACCCCACTGTAGATAAGCTCATGCTCCCAAAATTAACAAAACACATAAGGAAATAATCTACTACAGCAAGAGTAAGCAGCAGGCTAATGCCTCCAGAAACTTCACTAAATACAATTATGCATGAGACTACAAAATAATTATGCATAAAATTATTTTAAAGTAAAAACATGATAAATAAGGCACCATCAAAAAGAGACCATAGAAATAAACAAACAGAAGCTTGCAGGTATGTATTTTTCCTGGATATTTAAAATGACAGTGACATAATAATGATAAATCAGGTGCTATTCATATATACTAATTATTGTACTGATCACTCATATGGTGATAATCTAGAGTTACTAAGGTATGACCCTAAACTAACATCATCTCAAGCGGCCACATCTTGAAATCTTGCACACACCTGCCACATCTTGAAATCTTGCACACACCTCTCAAGCATTTTGTTTTCTTCATGGTGGACAGGTTTTAAAACGTTACTCCTCTGTAGTGTCAGCACTGCTGCCACTCTAGATCCTTCCATCTTTCTACTGTTGCTTTTATTCTCAACTTGGTATTTATCTCGTAAGACAAATCAGATAATAAAGCTGGCTGACTTCCATATTCCTGAAACCTGCTAGCTATGTACACAACCCACAGTCAGAAAGTTAAAGCAAATAGACAAATAATTAAATTACCTAATCTGCTTCCATTTCTGGGCATTGCCATGAAGGAGCCAAGGCTTCCTCCAATAACACTATGTGGTCTCCGCAATGGGGGCTTCTTGAAGGACCCTGTGTACTGGTGGAGGAAGGAATGCATACTGTGAGAGGTTGGAGGCCTGCCATTCTTCACAATAGGCTCTGTGGTTCACAGTATCCAAAAATCATTCCATTAACAGCCCAGGATCCAGGATCAAATGAGAAGGAATGAGAAAGTAAAACAGAAAACAAAATAGAAGTTATAACAGAGATCATTACATTTAACTTCATTTACTTGGTAATCTACAGGAAACACTAGAACTAAAATAATTTCCATGAAAAAAGTACTTATAGGAAATACTATAATATTTGAAACTGGTTTAGTAATTACCTATTTCTTATATGATCAGAATTGGTTAGCAATCGCAAAACTACTTACGACTTACAGATTTTTTACCCATTTGCTTATTTCAATATATCTCAAGATTATTTCCACACCGTTCTTACATTTACTGATGTTTAGGCATGCTGTAGAACATAAAAAACATGGCCCTGGCAAGGAGAAACTTATAGCCTTATTTCCTCAACGTTCAAAAAAATATGTCAGTTAGTGAATAAAACAGAAATACTTGAAGACAGATCAATGCAGAGATTCTGAAATTTATTACGTTAAATTTGGGATTTTCAATAGTTTTTTTTTTTAACCACAGATCTATCATCAAGCAGAAACAGTTTTTAAAATATTTAAATGTTATCTAATTATAAATAGTGGAAATCCTGTGTTGTAATGTTTACAGGAAATCTCATGACTCCTTTCCACCTCTAAGAAAAGAGCTCTGATATAGGTTAAGGACATGATGAAGTCTTTTATGACACACCATTAGTCTTTCATATTAGAATTATGTTTCTACTGATACAGTTTCTACTGATACAGTCAATCAATTTAAAAAGGAAGGGGGCTTCTCTATATCTTCTCCTCGAAAATGAAGCCAGTTCTTTTTTGTAGCTGATAATCAAGAATAAGTATATCACCTCATGAAGGGATTCCTCTACCATGTAAAGGTTTATCAGACACCAAGTACAAGTTGGTAGGAATGGGTGGCTCGGATCCACAGAACAAATCAAGGTATAATTATGCTTAGGGAAAATGAGCCAAGAAGCCTCCTTGATCTGTGCCTCTACTAACAGCTGCCTTAAAAAAGAGAGGAGAGGGAGGACGGGGCAGAAGGGTCATCACAGCTCAGAGAAGGCCCAAGTCATCTAATCTGGGTAGAATGCCAGACTGGAGGTAGAGGAAATAGCCAACTAGTTATAGAGAAAATCTGTTCAGTGTTCCATAAACTGTCCTTGGCAGTAGCTGGCTGATCAAGAATTTGGGATCTTTACATCAGCCTAGTAAAAGAATCAATGATTTAATAATGAATGGGGAGGGGTATCTGATAAAATTGCATGAATTGGTTACAAAAACTGTGGGACACAGGCCAGAATACATAAGAAAAATTTTCTCTTTCTAGATTATATTTCTGATCTGGAATAATAAAATATATAAATATTCTGCCTACAATAATATATGTTTTAGATGTTCTGTAAAGCTGTCCTGGGAATATGCTTTATAGTCCTAGAGACTATAGCTTAAAAAAATGGAGATCATAAATACATTCACTTATTTAGGGGATATTTATTGTTTGACTACCATGTGACAAGCAATATCATAGGCTCTGGGCACCAAGAAGTGAAAAAAACAAGATACCACCCTTTGAAACTACAAAACATAATGGAGGGAAAGACAGGTAACAAAACTAATGAATAAGAAACATAACAGATACTGATATGCAATAGGAAAAATACTAAAATAAAGAGATGCAATAGAAAATACATGAGTAGCTATTTTACACTGGCTATTGAGGAAAGTTCTCTCTGCAGAGGTATTTTTAACAGAGATATAAATGCAACAAAGAGCCAGTCATGGAAAGATGAGTGAGTGGTGGGTTGTAAGACATTCCTGACAGAAAAAAAGCCAACTGCAAAAGCTGGCACATGGCAAAGTTTGAGTTGTG
Organism: Anoura caudifer; assembly: GCA_004027475.1. Taxonomy (NCBI): domain Eukaryota; kingdom Metazoa; phylum Chordata; class Mammalia; order Chiroptera; family Phyllostomidae; genus Anoura; species Anoura caudifer. The sequence goes on from PVKU01006621.1 coordinate 9,268, forward strand.
CAAGCACTGGTCCTCAAACCTCCGCATGTTTCAGAATCACCTTCAAAGACTTAAAACACAAGACAGCTGGGCCTCAGCCCCAGGCTTCCTGACTGAGCAGGTCTGACATGGAATCCAAGCATTTGCATGTCTAACAAATCCCAGGTAATGGTGATGTTGCTGGTCCAGGAATCACATTTTGAGGGCCACTGCATTGGAGGAACAGAAAGAAGTCAAGTATAGCTGTAGTACATATTGTGGGGGAATGGTGCTATTAAGTGAGGTCAAAGAGATAAGCAGGTTTGCACATCACCATAAAAATTTAAATTTCATTCTGAGATTGGAAACAGTTACGGTAACTTTGAAGCAGACGGTAATATGATCTGATTCATGTTTTAAAAGTATCAGTCTGAGAAGTTAGGGATAGTGGGGAGTTAGAAGTTAAGGAGTTAGGAATGAATATAAAAGGAATATCATGAGAGGGATCTCTGGCAGTGGAATAGCTCTTTATCATTACATGAAACTACCCATGTGATGAAATGATACAGAACTATATTCACACATTATTCCAAAGCTTATTTCTGGGTTTGATGATGTTCTACAGTTATAGAAGATGTAACCAACGGGGAGAGACCTCTCTCTACTATTTTTTTGCAACTTCTTTTGAATCTATAATTATTAAAAATAAAAATTTAAAACTTCACTCTGGTATACTGCTAGAGAACAGATGACGGACAACCAAGAAGGGACACAGAATACTTCATACTGCAGTACACTAAGCAATAAATACTGGTGGCCTGGACTAAAATGGAGAGAGGCAGGCAGACTTAGGACATATTACAAAGGCGGAACCAAAAGGCCAGTAGGCATGGCTGCAAAATTACTTTCACACACACTCCCCCACCTAGTTTTTAGTGAAGTTCTATATTAAAAACATCTATCCAAAGAATATTTTTAAATTTCCAGCAGAGCAACTTTTAAAAATATGAAATATGGTTATGTGAAAGAATAACTGGAATCATGTATCAAGTATATAAATGGCTATTATTAATAGTGAGTTTTTAAAGTTATTTATATAGCAAATATATAGCAAGCTAGAATGGCAGAGGAGGGGAGGAGAGAACACAAGGTAAAGGAGAAAAAAGAATCAAGTATAATTTCTGGATTTAGGGAAGTTAAACAAGAAGATTTTAGGGGAAGAAAATAAAAAATTTTGGTTTGGTTATATTACATTTGACATCCCTATTAGACATTCATTCCTATGCAGAAGCCAAGTAGGCATTTGAATGTGAATCAGTGATCCAGATAAAAGTTCTGACCAGAGATACAGATTGAGGAGCAGTTAACACATACATAGTGGCTGAACTCATAGGACTAAAAGAAGTCACCCAAGGAGAGTGTACAGAGAAGAGAACTGGGGCCATGAGAGAATCACAAAATATTCTAACATTTTAAGATTATGTGTGCATTTAACTGGAGGGCTCAATAAGATAACATCTTGCATTTTAAAAAGTAATGGAAGCTTTAAGACATTATGTGAGTTGAAATAAGCCAGACACAAAAGAACAAATGCTATGATTCCACTTAAATGGTGTACCTTGAATAGGTAAATTAATAGACAGGAAGAAACACAGAATAGCAGTTACCAGGGGCTGAGGGGAGGGGAGAACCAGGAGTTATTGTTTAATGCATACAGAGTTTTAGTTTGGGATGATGAAAAGGTTCTAAGGATGGATAGTGGTTGATAGTTGCATAATAATGTGCAGTACTTAATGCCATTAAAATCGTATACTTCAAAAAGATTAAAATGGTAAATTATGTTATGTATGCTTTACCCTAATTTTATTTAAGTAATGGAAATCTACATGAAAAACTGCAGTAAATCTTACTCTATACCTGGCTGGTGTAGCTCAGAGGATTGAGTGTGGGCTGTGAACCAAAGGGCCACTGGTTCAATTCCCAGTCAGGGCACATGCCTGAGTTGCGGGCCAGTGGGAGCCATGTGAGAGGCAACCACAAATTGATGTTTCTCTCTCTCCTTCTCCCCCCTCTCTAAAAATAAATAAAATCTTTATTAAAAAAATCTTACTCTATAAAGTAATGAATTCTAATTAAGGATTTCCAATGATTTTTTAAAAAAAGATTTCATTTACTTTATTTTTAGGAGAAAGGGAGGGAGGGAGGAAGAGAGAAAGAGAAACAGCAATGCGCAAGAGCTATACCAATCGGTTGACTCTTGCACACCTCCAACTGGGGATGTGCCCTGACTGGGAATCAAACCAGTGACCTTTTGGTTCTCAGGCCGGCACTCAATCTACTGAGCCACAGCAGCCAGGGCACCAATGATTTTTAACATAGTAATATGCCAATCAGTATGATCCCATTGAGAAATTCATTTGACATCTTGCTTATTTAGATCTTCTGATGACGTGAACCACTATGATCAGGAACATGCAATTTTTTAGCTTACTCCATTTCTGGTTCCCAGTTCTGCTCTTTTAAACATTTTTATTAACCTGATCCTGTTCCAGACCATACATATATACAATGAAGCTTGTGCTTTCAACCTCATCCTCTCATGGATTTTATGCTGTTGGTAGAAATTAGCACTACTTACAACTCTCTGTCATCACTATTGCCAAAAACTGTGACTGCTACTCCTAACTAATTTGCTAACTGTGTAGCAGATCAGCAGGAAAAAGGAAGAAACCTGGGAGTGAGAAAAAAGGCTCGCCCTGACTGGTGTGGCTCAGTGGATTGGGCATCATCCTGTGAACCTGAAAAGTCACCGGTTCAATTCCAGGTCAGGGCACATGCCTAGGTTGCAGGCCAGGTCCCTGGTTGGAGGCATGTGAGAGACAACCGGTCGATATTTCTCCTTCCCTTGACATCTCTCTAAAGTAAATAAAATCTCTATAAGAAAAAAAGTGAAGAATTTCAGTTGTGTCAAAAGAAGTAACTTTTGTTGTAGCTGCACCTGGAACCCCAAAACTGTGTATGTATTACAAAACATTATTTTTGCCTTTCTGTAAATATAATTGTGATATACTATCTCCCCCATATTTTAAATTGTCACCTATCCTCCTTATCAAATTTAGTAATTTCAATGTATCTCCTCATTACAGAGAAAAGTAAGTTCAAGGTTACCTACTTAAAGGCAAGTTCCTGAAATGTAACTTTCTGTGATATGTCTCATGTAGCATTAAGGCTTTTATCAGGCAAGTTGAGAATCTATGAGGAAAAGGTATTTCTCAGATAAGCCAAGTTGTTTTTTTTTTTTACTGACATGAAACATAACATTAATCACGTTAAAGTGCACAACTCAGTGACATTTGGTATATTTACAATGTTGTGCAACCATCACTTCACTTCTACCTGGTTCCAAAATATGGCATGGAGCAAAAGTAGGTTTACAGTCATCTGTACATGAAACACAGAACTTATTCTTGTGTTATTTCTTAATTATTGTATTATTTCCCATACAGACAACTGTAAACCTACTTCTGCCCCGTCCTGTACTTACATCACTACCAATAGACACACTGTATCTATTAAGCAGTCCCTCCCCATTCCGTCCTCTCCTGAGGCCTTGGCAATCACTAATCTGTTTTTTGTCTTTATGGATTTAGCTATTCTGGATAGTTCAAATTAATGGAATCACAGAATATGTAACCTTTTGGGTCTGGATTCTTCTAGTTTTCCAGGTTCATCCACACAGTAGCAGGTATCAGTACTTCACTCCTTTTTATGGTTGAATAATATTCCATTCTGGAGACATGCCACATTTTGTTTCTATAGTCATCTGCTCATAGACATTTGGGTTGTTTCCACCTTTGGCTATTGTTGAGTAGTGCTGTTCTGAATATAAACATTTGTGTACAAGACTCTGTTTGAATATGTTTCAATTCTTTGGGGTATATCCTTAGAAACAGAACTGCTCAGTCATATGGCAATTTTATTTTTAACTTTTGAAGAATGAGATAAATTAATTTGATGGTTTAAAAAATATTAAATATTCAATACTTTCCCAGTTACCAAAAAGATAAATCTGATGTGTTTAGAATTCTTTTTCCTTGCAGGTACTTTGAAGTGTAAGGAAAAAGTATTTCTTACACTTCAATCTAAAAATTTTTATAACTTGTGCAAAATATTCATTTAGTATTTAGGAAAAGCTATACTGAGTTAAGGCCAGTATGCTTAAATCATCCAAATTTGCAAACTGTCAACTTATTTTTAACCTACTAAATATAAATTCTAGATTCCTCTTTACCTCTCAATGTGCAAACATACTAGCTTATCTAGACAGCCACTCTAATGTGAACTATAATTATATCGTCCATTTATAACTGAGCTAAAGCCTTCACAGTATGACTTAATTATCAAAATGACAGAGATAATATATCAAATTCTAGTTAGTTGGAGGTAGAACATGTATGACTGAGAGTATATGTGCATATGTATATAACAGAATACATCATATGCATTATAATTTTCCCAAGATTTTTACAGTATTATCCCCATATATATTTACTTCCCCAATTTGTTCTAGAGTATGCATGAGGGCCACCCACCTATATATAACGCAAGAATTAACAGGTCTGTGCTCATGAATGTAACTGAACAATACACAGGAAGTCAAATATTGGTTCAAAGTCAGTTTACTCAGTGATATTATAAACTAATTCTTCCTCCTCCCTAAGCTAGCATTGCCACTATATAGCAATTAGACAAAGATCACTTGCTTCACATACTGGTTACATCATACATGAGATCATCTAAAAAATATTCATTAAACCATGTTCAGAAGTGGGTTGTGTGTGTCACCTATCTTAAGAGCTTTTTGTGCTCTAAGATAAACTCCGTAAAGAAAGAATGTATTGGAACCAACTATTAGGAACTGATGGATGACCAAAAAGGTATAAAATCCTTGTCAAAGCTCTTTTTGAATTTATGTGCTATTATACATAGGTAATAAGCAATAACAGATCATAACTCAGAGACAGCCTAGGCTACAGGCAATCTCTGCAACTCAAGAGGAATCAGTGTCTAGTATGACACCTTCAAGTATTATTTCAAGTAACTCAGGTTAGGAGGAAACTCAACAGAGCTCCTACTTTCCTTTTTTATTACCTGTTAAAGTTAGTATTATAATAAAACAAAGTTTTAGCCTCAGCTGGTGTGGCTCAGTAAATTGAATGCCAGCCTGCAAACCAAAGGGTTGAGGGTTGGGTCCCCAGTCAGGGCGTATACACGAGAGGCAACCAATTGATACTTCTTTCCCTCTTTCTCCTTCCCTTCCCCTCTATCTAAAAATAAATAAAATCTTTAAAAAAAACCCCAAAGTTTTAATAAACAATATGTACTAATTGAAAAAAAATACTTTCAACATCTCACTATTTTATAAATAAGCATGTTTTACAAGTTAAAACTAAAATATTCCATAAAATATGTACTTAATCTAAAAATACTAACAAAAATATAAAGGTGTACCAGAAACCATCCCTTAAGATATATACTGTGCTTATTTTACTAATGCACATCATTGGCAAACAGCTGGCAGGATTCTTCAATCATAAGAATGAACATGCTGGGCTTGTAATAATAAGAATTCAAAGGGCGTCTCAGAGACAATGAACAATTTTGTTCTGGCAAGAGGAATAAAAGCAAGACATTATAAAACCATCTTTGAGATTCAACCCAAATGCAAAAAGTTTCCATCCTAAATATAAAAAACAGTAAGATTCACTCATATGATGATCTTTGTTCTCTAACAGTTAACACACAATATAATATTACAAGCTATTGATGAAACTTCAAACAGAAATTTCACAGACTTACTAGGCACTTTTAAGCTGTATTAACTTAAGTTATAAGAATAACAAGTATACATTATTTTAAAAATGGTTACTTAACAAGGATAGTATTATACAAGGTATTCTTATTTAAGAACTAATAAAAATGGAAAGATACATGCAATAGGAGAATTCATCAGGGTTAAAGACTAGGGGACATTGCAATAAGCAAGCAAGAAAGCAAAGCTGTGTAGTCCTGCTTCCTAAGAACTAGGGTCCCAGAGGTTTGGGGTGGGGGGGAAAGGAAGCTATTAGGAACTAATCAAGAAAATATATTTTCATTCCATTTACACAGTAATCAAACATGTAAAGAATCTTTCCTCCCCTCGCCACTCCCAAATATTTACCATTATCCTTGCTGCTATTTTCTTCAATAGTCATTTGTTCAGCCAATTCAGACAATGATTCATCAATAGTCTGGCTTCCTCGAAGTGTGAGGGACAGCCTTCTCTTAAATTTTTTCATCCTATCAGTTGAATGTGATTTGAAATATCCTGAAAAAAAACAGAACAGAATGAACACAAAATTAAAGCTATAAATACTTTACAGCTCAAGAAAAATGTCGTTCTGAGTTTACCAAGAATGTTCAGTATAGAAATATAATGAGGGATTCCCACTTCCACCAAACATCATAAAATCCAGCCACTTCCTTAAAAAAATTCACTCTCTAGCCCTGACCAGTATGGCTCAGTTGGTTGAGCATCTTTCCACACAGCGAAAGGCTGCTGGTTTCACTCCCAGTCAGGGTTGCGGGTTGGGTCCCGAGTTGAGGCATGTATATATAAGAGAGGCAACCACACATTGATGTTTCTCTCCCTCTCTAACTCCCTTTTCCTGTTTCTAAAAATAAATAAAATCTTTTTTAAAAAATCCACTCACTTGATTAATGTTATATTTATATAGCACCATCAGAAGAGCAGGAATTCTAAAAACTAAAGGTTGAGATTTTGGCATCACAATTAAATTCAGAATAGGAGATTTTCCTAAAATGTGCTTTTGAAAAAGCTATGTAGTGAAAGTATCAACACTATTTTGATGCATATAAACAGGAATTTTATTTTGTAAGTTCTTATTTAGCCAATATATTGGGGATTTGTTTTTTGCCTTGGTCACCTGTCAGGAATCTCTTCCTATAATCATAATAATGCCAAGCTTCAAAAAGAAGAAATGAAAGCCAAATTAATAGGTATCAAATGCCTATCCCACACTAGACACTTTCAAATTTAATTCATTTAGTCTTCCTAACTCTAAAAAGGAGACTACACAATTTCAGTTTCACAAATAAGCAAACAGGCTCAAAGAAGTTCCCTGAAGTCAAACAAACAATTATTGATAACTGAGATTTAAAACTAGGATTATCATTTACCTTTATCCCACATTTGAACATCTCTGAAATCAGGATGTATCTTACAATTCAGAGGATGTCAAAACACAATTTAGCTTTCATCTTCCTTTCTTTTCCCCCACAAACAGGATGTTAAAGTTCTGAATTTTAAACAGATTTTTGGGCTGGGGTGCTCATATCCATTACCTCATTCAACTTTAGCATCTGTCTCATCCTGAATAGGTTTTCCAGAACTGCTACCTTGATCATGAAGTTCTGTGAGTTTTCCCAATTCAAACTTAGGCTCCTTTAGCATCTTGACTTTTCTAACAAAGACACCATGGAGCAGATAAATAGATTGGCAAGTCTTTTCTATGTCTTTCCCAATGCTATCTGGAATCAATTTACTGACCACTTCTTTCAAGTCATTCATCCACACCTCTCAGGTCATGACAAGAGGGAACCCAGCACAGAGAATGTCTATTTTCCTTCCAGTCTTGATTGACTCAGAAACTCTACAATGCCTTAAAATTCATTTTTTCCCTAGCTTTTCAACTAGTTCTCAGCAGGAGCCTCAGTCTGATACAAACTGCTGCATCATAGGCAGACATGGAGGTTCAGGTGAGGATTAGAAGTGATAATATACAAAGTCTGTCCAGAAAGTATCCAGGCATGTAATATAAAAAAAAAAGAGACATTTATTGAAGAAGATACAAGAAACACTGTACATAGGACACCTCAGTCCCTTTCAAGGTAGGCACCTTGTTCACACAGTTCTCCCAATCTCCATCAGCTGCCATGTCATATTTCCCTGAATCTCAACAGTTTGAATTTCTTCTGGGCACCAAATACTTAGGAAAAACTTTAATTAAGGGATCACAAGACTTATACACTGAAAACTACAAAATGTTGCTGAACAAATTCAAAGTCCTAAATAAATGCAAGGACATTCTGCACTCATGTATTGGAAGACTTAACAGTAAGATGGTATTATTATCCAAAGTTATCTGCAGATTCAATGCAATCCCTATCGAAGTCCCGGTGATGTTTTCTATAGAAATTTATTTATATGGAACACCAAGGGACCTTAAATAGCCCAAACAATCTTGAAATAGAATAACAAAAAGTTGGAGGGTTGACATTTCTTGATTTCTAAACTTACCACAAGTTCAGTAATCAAAACATTATGGTACTGGCATAAGAACAAACATATAGACCAACAGAACAGAACTGAAAGCCATAAAACAAACCTTCTTATCTATAAAATGATTTTTGACAAGGATGCCAAGACTATTCAATACAGAAAAGACAGTCTTCTCTTTTAATTAAAAAAAATTTTTATTGTTCAATCACAGTTGTCCCCATTTTCCCCCATTACTCTCCCCTACCCTACCCACCCCCCATCTCCCACATTCAATCCCCCCACCCTTCTCTTTGTCCATGGGTCCTTTATACATGTTCCTTGATTAAACCCTTCCCTTTCTTTCCCCCATCATCCCTATCCCCCATCCCCTCTGATCACTGTTCAGTTTGTTCTTTAGAGAAAAGATAGTCTTTTCAACAAATGGTGCTTGGAAAACCAGATACAGTCACCTGAAGAAATAATGAAATTAGATCCTTCCCTGTGCCATGTGTCAGAATTAACTCAAAGTGAATCAAAGTCCTAAGTCTAAAAGCTCCAACTATAAAACTCTTAGAAGAGAAGGAATACTCATAATGTTGAATTTGGTAATGATTTCTTAAATATGGCACCAAAATCACAGGGAACAAAACAAACAGATAAAGACTTCATTAAAATAAAAAAATAAAAAAAAAACATTTTGTACATCTAGGGACAGTATCAAGAGAGTGAAAAGACAAGCCAGAGAATGAGAGAGAATATTTTGGGCAGGGTGGGGTGCACATGGGTATGGTGGGGTGCACATGGGTGTGGTGCACGAGGAGGCAGGGCTGCAGATGCTGGGACCAGGGCAGCAGATCTAAGAAAAAACTCTGTCCCCCTGGGGTACAGAGCCTTCACCAAATGCAAGGCCATGTTTATTACAGGAAGGAGATTAGGTGAATGATTTCTCCAAGGGTGAAAAAAGCCAGAGGTGGGGCTAAGGAGAAAAGGAAACATCCCAGCTGCTCAAAATCCAAGCAGCTGGGCTGCCAAACACAGATCTCTCACAGTTTTACTAACTGTTGGCTGAACTGTAAAGCATGAAGAGATTGCCTGAGTCTCACAGGTGCTCAGATCCCAAGACCTGATGATGGTAAAATCCTGATTCTGTACTCAAAACATTTGATACCCATAGTGAACTAAATATAACTAAAGCTGTAACAGAGTCCTAACCCAAGTGAGGCTGTTTTCCTAAAAAGTATATTTCAGCTTCCCCCCTCAACTATGTCATGGTGATCCATTTATGTAAATAAATGTAGTGATCCTTTTAAATAGCAAATGTTTGCTATTCCCTTGTATAGCTGCGCCACACAGCAGAAATGTTTTATGCTACCTGTTCTATCATATCACAATACTAAGAAAGACACGTATTCAAGGGTGAGATTTAAGAAAATAATCTTTCACTGCTTCATCAAAAGCCTTCTTAGGTGAAACTGTTTCTCTCCCTGTAAATGCATGTAGACAAAGAATGCTATTGCTATGATTTGAAATAAGGAGCCACAAGTTTTACACACCAGTGCATATGCAAATATCAAAAGTTTTAAAAAGAAGGCAAATAATATTTTAGTATTATGCAAACTTAGTCGGGACCTTGCAAGCATCATGAAAAGGTTTTAGGATTGTGATCACACTAAGATCTGATAGTAGGTTAGTTTCCCAAATTTAATTCTAATTAACCTATTTATCAATCTGAACATTAATGATTCAATAAGGTTAATGGTCAGATATTAACAACAGCAGTATAATCATATAATCAAAATTACCAATTGCTGAGCATAAGAAGGAAACCAAGTCTAGGGGGAAAAATGAATTCAGGATTGAAACTACTGGAACAAATTCAAATGAATCTAGAACTCAGAAAACAAGTAAAAGTTTAAAGTATGGATTTGAGAGTTACATTTACAAAACTGATTGAAACCAGGGAGAATATATATAATAAGAGGGAAAGTCGGAAACATGAGAAATGTCTACAGTAAGTAAGTGGATACAGGAGAAGTCATCAAAGCAGTTCTAGAAAGAATGGAGAAACAGCTACAAATGAAAGGATGTTAGAGACAATCAGGGCCAACCAATTGATTTTATGGTGAAAGAAAAAGTTTGAAGAGGCTCAAAAAATGAAGTTATTTGGCTAAGTTTCTGAAAGTAAAAGTCAGGTCTTAAAATTCTACTTTAGGGATCCCAATTCAGTTTTCTTTCTACAGTACCAAATTTCCAGAGAATTAGGAAGCAACTCTTTCCTCTTCTAACTACAGAAGAATTAAAGTCTAGCTATAAGAGACAGATATCAAGGGAAAAAATAACACATGTATCTCCACTCCTCCAAACCCTGATCCTTCTGCAGTTCTTCACCATCCTATAAATGGCAACTCTTACCCTATCGCCCACTCCAGTTGTCTTTCCTTTTTTCACACCCTACTATCAATGCATCACCAAAACCTAGAAGCTCCTCCTTCACATTATATCCAGAGTCTGACCACTTCTTACCATGTGAACTGCTAAAATCCTGATCCAAGCCATATTATATCTTTGCCTAGAATATAATATTTAAGGGCATCCTAACCGGTCTCCTTTCTGGCTTCTATTCAAACATCACTTCCCTTTGTCATTCTGTATAAACAGTGAGAGCTCTACACCCAGGTTATACTCGACCTCCCTAACCTGTTTTAATTTCCTTCATATCCTTAGTCCTTGACTGGGGTTCCAAAAACTGGGTTACTGCCGATTCCCTCCACCAGAATTCAATCTCCTTGAGAACAGGAATTTAATGTTTTGCAAATTGTTGTATTTAGTACAATACAGCATTTAGTACAAAACCTGGCACTCAATAGGCACTCATAAATACCTGCTAAATGAATAAATGGAGAGAGAGGGGGGAAGGAGGAAAGGAACAAGGAAGGAAGAAAGGAGGAGGGAAGGAGGAGAGAAGGAGAGGAGGGAAGGAAGGAAGGAAATAATAGAGATCTGTCAGTTTAAAGATCTTCCTATCTAAAGTCAAAGTTTTATTTAACTGGCAAAGTTTTATTTAGATCACTGTCTCATTCTGACAGTCCTGGTTAGGTTCCCCCCTTTACATTTTGTATTTATTCATTCACCACATAGAGATCCTACCAGGTCCCAAGCAATATAGAAGGTGTTGAAAGCAGAATGATAAATGAAATAGGAACTCTGCGCACAAGAAACTTGGGAGGTGTTATATCTTCCCGAATGAAGTTGTAGTCTTGCAAGTAAGTATAACTCCAGGTTAATACATTAATGTTTTTATAACTGTTACAAAGCTAAACAATTCATTGAACATCGAGAATACTTATACTGCACTTCTGAAAACTGCTTCATTGATTGACAACTTCCATAAAATTTAATTTGATCAGCTGACTTTAATGAGGTCAAGATCAAGACATTTAATTCACTATATTGGAACCCCTACAGGTACATGAAATGACAAGCCTACTCATTACACCCCTTGGATTCAATAACAATTTGGACAAAACCTAAATCAGTCACCAAGGAGCTTCTAACAGCTTGTTAATGTATCTCAAGACATTCATTGTTACAAATAATCCCCCAAATCCTTGTGGTTGTTAGAAGATAGTATTTTTCCACTAAAAGTTATTTCACTTATTTTCTTTAAATATGTATTTCTGTATATTGTCTGTTGGGCTGTAAGTTAAAATTCCATAACAGCCCTGGCTGGTATAGCTCAGTGGACTGAGCACGGACTTTGAACCAAACGGTCACCAGTTCCATTCCCAGTCAGGGCACATGCCTGGGTTGTGGGCCAGGTTCCCAGTGCAGGGGCCACGAGAGAGGTAACCACACATTGATGTTTCTCTCCGTCTCCTTCTCCCTCCTTTCCCTTCTCTCTAAAAATAAATAAATAAACTTCAAGAAAATAAAAAAATAAAATTCCAAATATAGTTAAAATCTGATTTAAATATCACTCAAAATGTAGAGACTTTCATCATGAATAATCATCAACTGATTTGCAGATGATAAATCCTCATTAGAAAGGGTATTTGTTTGAAACAGCTGTTCGGTTTCAGTGAACTCAAAAAGTCATTTATTAGAAATGTCATCTGATGTTTTTGATAATAATGGTCTTACTCAGACCAGAACCAAGAGAGCAATTGTAATCACTTGAGGTAATGCCTTAGTTTGATACACAAATGGTTATACACAAAAAGGGCTCACTGAAAAAACAGCAAAGATTCAGAAAGAAATAGGACTCTGAAAAATGTAACATTTCATTAAATTTTATCTTTGTAAATGGACCAAATTATCTTTTAACTCCAGCTAAATTTATTTTACCAAATTCTCTGATTTTTTAAAAAAAGTTTTAAATTGTAAAGCCAGGAGAGTTCACTGAAAGATACAAAGAATTGTTTCTAAAGCTCTTCCTCTGCCACAGTTATCTCTGATACTTGAGAATCTTCATCTCTGGTGGCTAGTGAAACATTACTACTCTAAAGAAAATTTAAATCCCCCCAATGAAATTCAAAAACAAAAAAATCAAATTACGTTTTTATATCTCAGTTAAGTGATGAGAGATCCTAATCATGTGTTTGCACATAAGGACTGTATTTCCCGAAGTATGACTACAGGAAGGTTACAGTAGACTTATTGATTATTCTTGGCTTTAAATTACTTAACTTAGTCCCTTGAAAACTATCATTTAAACAATAAAGGAAGTGCTGAGAGTTTACAGATTCATGTAGTACCTGACCTACCTTCTTCTTAGAGCAATGCAGCTTATTTATTTGGTTAAGAATGAACTAAGGAATATCAGAATTATAGTTTCACATTCTTCTTGAGGAAGGTAAAGTAGTTTGCATGAAATGTTTCCCAAGCATTAGGACAGAAAAAACAGTATTCCACCAACTTTCATGAGGCAATAATGCTTTATTTTTAAAATTCAAAAATAACTGGCATAGAAACTAATGAAAGAAAAACAAAACTGACCTGGGCATTTTTCAATTGCAAGGTCAGAAAAACTAACTACATTTATACCGCTGATTTATATGTAAGTCAAACTCAGAAGTTATTCTTTTAAAAAAAATTTTTTATGTACTTATTTTAGAGAGGGGAAGGGAGGGAGAAAGGAAGGGAAAGAAACATCAATGTGTGGTTGTCTCTCACGTGCTCCCTACCGGGGACCTGGCCCACAACCCAGGCATGTTCCCTAGACTGGGAGTCACACCAGCGACCCTTTGATTCACATGCCGGCACCTGATCCACTGCACCACACCAGCCAGGGCCTCAGAAGTCATTCTTAAGTAATTCTGTAGCCCTTCCCCTTTCTCAACTGCCATATCCAATTGGATTATTGAGTCAGATCACAGTGCTTTCATATCCCTCACATTTTTTTTTTTTAAGATCAAATACCAGCATAAGGAAAATGCTGGTTTTATTTATTTTTTCATTTTTTAAAATTTTAATTGTTGTTCATATCCCTCACATTTTTAAATCTCGTCCTCTTCTATCTCTTCTGTTAAGCCTTAGTTTATACCATAATTTATCTAAATAACTACAGGCCTCATAATTAACAAGTCTCATTTTCTTTCAAAAAATTAATAAAGTAGACAAACTCCTGGCAATCCTGGTTAAGAGAAAAATAACATAAATGGGTGATATTAATATAACAATGGTGGAAATTAATTAGGTACTATCTTGTAGAGTCAAAGACTATATATTCTACAATCCTGCAATTCTTATTCTGGGTACATATTCACGAGAAACTTTTAACACGTTTACCCAGATATATGAACAGAAATGCTCATAGCAACATATCTATAATAGCATAAATACTAGAACAACTCAAATGTATACAGACAGGAAATAAATAAATTATGCAGAATATACAGTGGTAAAAATGAATGAACTACAACCATATGCAACAAGAATATCAGTAATATGATATTTAACCAAAAAAGCAAATCCAGAAGACTACATTTAGTATATTCTTTTTATAAACAACAACAAAAATATTATTTAGGTAAAAATATAAGACATTTATAAAATGCAAAAGACTGAAATACAAAGTTCAAGATGATAGCCATCACAGGGAGAGGCAAGGAGAACACATAGGAAGATATAAGTTACCGGCAATGTTTGAGAAGTTGGATTACAGATACTATTTTATTGATGTATAAATATATAAACACTAGGTAAGCAGATCATGCACAGACCAGTGAGGATAATGTATAATAAGCCAAGAATTATGACTAATACAATTCTGTGCAAATTCGTGAAAAATGTTATTAAGTTTAGGGGGGGAAGACAAGATTGAAAAGACAATGAAAGATTCTAAGTAGATTAAAAAATCGTAAGAGAATAAATGAAACCTCTTATAATGATAAGAGGACACAGGGCTAGACTCAAGAGCTGATTTATTTTTCCCAGTCCTACCATTAAGTAGCTATGTGACTTCAGGTTAGTCACTTAACAGATGAGTTTCTGGAACTGACTATAGCCACATGGATTTAATTTTTTGTCTGAAACAAATGGCCTCTATTTAGTGTTATTAGGTATGAAATCTGGTCTCTTTTGGGTGACATATCATTCTGTTCTTGGCTTTCCTTCTTTTCCTGGCCCACCAATGTTAACTATCACTTGTCACTACACTATTTTGCCCACAAATAGGGCACCTAATTAGTCATTCCAACAGATTCACTTTATAACTTACAGTGATTATTACAACCACTGAGGTGAACTTCAAAAGACAACTATAGTCTTGTTGGAAAACAACCGTTTTTATCTAACATGTGTTCGTTCAATAAATGTTGTTTCAACAAAACAGTCATATTGATTAACACTGAATATATGTTAGGTTTGGCTGGGTTATGAATGCTACAGTATCAAACACCAACAAATCTTGGTGCATTAAAATGACTAATACTTTATTCTTTCACGCAATATATCCACTGAGAGTTGATTGGGTCTTTGCTTTAAGTCTTCAAGGACCCAGGCTGAAGTAGAAGCCACCAGAGGAAGGGGATAAAGAGTGTGGCAAAGCATATATTAACTCTTACAGCTTCCCTAGGAGTATCATGTTACTTTTACCCACACTTCACTGGCTAAATCAAGTCATGTGGCCACGTCTAATTTTAAGAGGCAAGAACTCCTAACCATATTCCCAAGAGGCAGAATATATGTGAATAATTTTCATAATTTCACTATGTCTTAGCATTTAGAGATCAATATCAAACGAAGTGTTAGTAATGTATTAAAAATTCAAGATTAAAATGAAATACCAACAGAATTGCTTTTTTTAAAGATTTAAACTCAAAGATCATAAAAACTCAAATAGTGAATAGGTCAAATGCAAGCAAAATGCTCATCAGAATTCTGAAAGATTAAAAAAAAATCTGTATCCCTCAACAAGTATAAAGAAATTTCAAGGAAGCATTTACTTTTTCCTTAAAATTTCAGAATTAATTAGAATAAGACATTCAAATTATCCAGAGTTTATAGGCAGATCCTCCAGTACAAAGGATATAAAGTAGGAATAGAAAGATGTCTCCAAAATTCTCATTTTGGAAAATAGTAACTGTAGGTTTAAACTGATTTAAGCTGAAGGGGAGGGAGCCCGTACCAAAGGGAATTACAGTAAGAATGACATGGGTGCCTAAAAGGTGTAATTGACACAGATGTAGGCCAAAGTGACCCCACTAAATACCGAAGAGGAACATATATTGCAATCAACCTAACTAGAAGACTTGAAAACCCTCTGTATCTAGCATATACTTAATAATGATGAAAGTATGCTGAAGAAGCACAGATCACTCTATTAGTACAATGAAAGTGGAAGGGAAGGGGACCTTGAAAGGCTAAAGTGATCATAATAGCTGGAGGTCTGATAACCCAAGAAGAACCATGATGGATGGATCTGGATTCTTTCCTGGAACAGAGTCATACCAGAGGTGGTGAAGATGTGCTGGTGAGAATGCAGCATATTCAATCTCACAAACAACTGAACTGAAAAGATTGAACCAGAAATACTCAGGTGTCTAACTTCTGAAGGGGTATCATGTAACCACATTAAAATTTGGTGTAAACACTTCAATATCTGAGGAAGTCAGATTCCAAATGCTATCAAAGTAAGATCCTTTCCTTCATTATATAATTTTTATCATGACATTTGTCCTAAAAACCATTATCTACAAGCATGATCATTAAATAGTGCTGAGCACCTAGTATATACAAATCCCATGTTAGAAACTAAGGACAGAGTAACAGAAGACACTATCACCGGCCTCAAGGTGAGAATCAAAAGTCCCATCATTTCCAGTTTTCAAAGGAAGTAAATATGTCATCAACTAGCATTATTACAACCAGAACTCTCAGTACAGTGTTTCATCTGGAGTCCCACAGCATCCCAGAGCTCCATAAGGTGCTACTTGCACAAGATACTATGACTTTAAAAAATGAAATAACCCAACATTGTTTTTTTTGATCTTTGCAAACTGAAAGAGTGTTCACCGTGCTGGTAGGTGATCAAACATCCCCTTAAGGTTAAGCACATTCTTTCAAATTTCATGTAAACTGAATCACATATGAGAATGTACTCTTACACAGGACTTCTTTGCCCAGCCAAGTCATTCTGAAATTAACCCATGTTATTGTGTGCATCAGCAGTTTGTTTTTGTTGCTGAAGATTATTCCACTGTGTAAGATATACCACTGTATAGACATGCCACATTTTTTTTCATTAGTCTGTTAATGAACAACTGGCATGTTTCCAGTTTTTGAATATTGTGATTATAGTGTCTATGAATATCCTTGTACAAATTGTTTTTCGCTGGGTCAAATGATAAACATGCATGTTAATTTCTAAGGAATCTCCAATTTTCCAAATTGGCTATACCACTTTACATTCCCACCAGCAATTTTTATCTTCCAGTTGCTCCACATCCTCATAAACTTTGGTACTACCTATCTTTTATAATTTTAGTCATTCTGATAAGTGACATCTCACTGTCATTTTAATTTAAATTCTCTTAGGAAATAATGTTGACCATCTTTTCATGTGTTTTCTACCCATTCATATAGCTTTGTACAATCTTTTTCTCATTTTTGTGTTATTAAGACTTCTTTATGTACCATATAGGTACTTCATCAGATATATACATAGCAAATATTTTTTCCTGTTTTGTGGCTTGCCTTTTTGTTAAGAAATATCTTTTAAAGACAAATATTTTTAATTTTGATGAAGTCCAATATTCCCTTTTTCTCCCACCTGGTCTTTCCTTGGTGCCTATACACAGAGAGAAAGATTAAGAAATGAACACTGATATCGCTCCTTTTTAAAAACAAGCTTTATTAAAAAATGTTTCATATACTGTAACTTATCCGTTTTAAGTGTATAGTTCAGTGGCAGAGTGTTTTAAGAACTATAGATTATGACTGAGAATTACTGATGGTGGTCACTGCTTTGTCGCCAATGCCTTTTTTCTAATTCTGATCTAACAAAGTCACTGAGAGCAAATTATAAAATGTAAGAGTTATTGATTGATTGCATTTGCATAGTCATATTAGCAGTTCTTAATCTCGGCTGCTCATTGTGCACTGCTGATGGGGTGCAGACACTGTGGAGAACAGCATGGAGTTTCCTCAAAGAATTAAAAATGGAACTGCCTTATTAACCGGCAATTCTACTTCTGGGAATAGATCCAAAGAAACCCAAAATGCTCATTTAAAAGAATATATGCACCCCTATGTTCACTGCAGAGTTACCGTACTTTTAGGACTGTAAAACGCGCCTAACATAGGAAGAAAAATTTTGAAGCAAAAAATGTGGTAAAATATTGAATAACCTGTGACCCTGCTCCACCGCCCACCCCCCACAGTGAGCCAGGCAAGGTTCATTTGGACTACAAGATGCACCCCCATTTCCCTCCCAAATTTGGGGGGGAGAAGGAGGAGAGTGCATCTTATAGTCCAAAAAATACAGTATTTACAACAGTCAAGATTTGGAAGCAGCCCAAGTGTCCATCAGATGAGTGGATAAAAAAAAGCTGTGATAAATTTACACAATGGAATACTACTCAGCTGTAAAAAAGAAGGAAATCTTAACTTCTGTGACAGCACGAATGGACCTGGAGAGTATCCTAGGTGAAATAAGCAGCCAGAGAAAGTACCACATAATTTCACTTATATGTGGAATCTCATGAACAAAATAAACTGACAAAATAGAAACAGATTCATAAATGCAGAGAACAGACTGACAGCTGTCAGAGGGGAAGGGGTTGAGGGCTGGGTGAAAAAGGTGAAGGGATTAAGCAAAACAAAACTAAACTCATGGACACACATAACAGTATGGTGATTACAAGAGGGAAAGGGGTAAGGGAGGTGTAAGAGGGCAAAGCAGGGGATAAATGGTGATTAAGGAGTATTGACTTGGGTGGTGAACACACAATACAATATACAGATGATGTATTATAGAACTGTACACGTGAAACCTATAATTTTATTAACTAATGTCACCCCAATAAATTCAATAAAAACTTAAAAAATAATGAATACTAATAAAGCTCAAGTACCATCCTAGATCTATTAAAAAAACTCATTAAGAGTGGGGCCTAATTGTCCATTTTTTTAATTTATGGTTGGTGATCTCTGTATCCTAAAAAATTTCTTATCAAATACTTTTTCTATACTTTCTTCAACAGGTTTTATAGTTTTAGCTATTCAATTTAAGTCTATTACCGTTTTGAATTACTTTTTATATTTGGTGTAAGGTAAAGGTCAATATCCGCTTCTTTACTAATTTTTATGTCTACTTGTGCTATCAGAAAGGTCCATTTTACTCATAACTATAATGGCAGTCTTATGTGTTTCTCTTAACTTTTTGCTTTATCTATTTTTAAGCTATGTGATCACAGGTACATACAAATTAGAAATATGTGGTATCTTCCCTAATGAATTGACCCTTTGAAATTATCCCTTTTTATTTCCAGTAACATTTCTTGGCTTAAAGCCACCGTGTCTCATATACACATAATCACATCAGCCTTCTCTGGGTTAACATTTGCATGGTTTACTGTTTTTCATCTTTTTACTATGAATGTCTGTTTGTTTTGTAAGCAGCATATATTTGGGTTTTACATTTTTATTCAGCTGGTAAATCTGTCATTTAGTGGAAGAATTTAGTCCATTTGTATTCAATTATTGAGATACAAGAGTAGTTGAGTTTAAGCCCACCATTTTTCTATTGGCTTTTCACTTGTCCCACTGTTTTCTGTAATTTGTTCTTCTTTTCCTTCCTTCTTTTCTATTAATCAAGTATTTTTATTATTCTACTTTATGTATTCTATAGGTATTATCTTTTAACATCATTCAGCGATTACTGTAAAAAATACAAAAATGCATCTTTATTTTATGACTTTAAAAAATGAGTACTTTTACCATGTCCTAAACAATGAGAGATTCTTACACTTTAACTCCATTTATGTCTTCTCTTTACTATTGCTGTCATTTCATTATTTCTATGTGCTTTTCAATATAATACTGTTATACTGGACATTGTTAATACTGTTGTATTAAGCAGTCAATAGTCTTGCTCACGTGAGATGTGATATCTTGTGATGCCATCTCATGTCATCACAAGGGAGAGCACAATACAATAAGATATTTTGAGAGAGACCCCATTCACATAACTTATATTACAGTACACTCATGTGCCACTTAATGACAGGAAAACATTCTGAGAAACGCGTCATTAGGTGATTTTGTTGTCATGCAAACATCAGAGTGCACTTACACCTACACATCTAGGCTATATGGTACATACAACCTATTGCTCCTAGATATGACCCCGTACAGCATGTCGCTGTATCAAACAAACAACATGAGGTTAAATAGGGCATAAGAAAAAATCATGCCATCAAGAGACATGTGGTGTATGACTACAAAGTCGAACCTCGGTTCTCGAACCTCTCCCATCTCAAATAAATCACTTCTCGAACAGCCTTCCAGAATGAATTAACTTAGAGAACCAAGGTTCCACTACATTGTTATAATTGTTCTATTTTATTATTGTTAATCTCTTACTATTCCTAATTTATAAATTAAACTTTTTCACAGGTATGTTAGGTGCAGGGTTTGGTGCAGGTTTATATATAGGGTTTGGTACCATCGTTCTTTGTTATATATCCTGGTCTGGGTTCACTGAGCTTCCTGAGTCAACAGTTCGATGTCCTAACAGTTTTGAAATGTTATTGTTTCTTCAAATATTGCTTCTGCCCCTTCCCTCTAAATTTCATCAGTGTATCCTTTTGTTCAGGCTGCTAAAACAAAATACACACTCTAAGTAGCTTATGAACAATGAAAATTCATTTCTTACAGCTCTCAAGGCTGGAAGTCTGAGGTCAAAGCATCAGCATGGTCATGCGAGCCCTCTTCTGGATTGCAGACTGCTTTTTTTTAATTTTATGCTTTTAAATATATTTTATTTACTATGCTATTACAGTTGTCCCATTTCTTCCCTTTCATTCCCCTATACCCTGAACACCCCCTGCCACCCACATTCCCCCCCTTTAGTTCATCTCCATGTGTCATAAGTTCTTTAGTTTCTACTTTTCCCACACTATTCTTGCCCTTCCCCTGTCTATTTTCTACCCACCGTCTGTGCTACTTATTCTCTGTACCTTTTCCCCCTCTCTCCTCCTCCCACTTCCCTGTTGCTAACTCTCCATGTGATCTCCATTACTGTGTTTCTGTTCCTGTATTAGATGTTTGCTTAGTTTGCTTTTGTTTTAGGTGTGATTGTTAATACCTGTGAGTTTGCTGTCTTTTTACTGTTCATATTTTTTACCTTCTTTTTCTTAGATAAGTCCCTTTAACATTTCATATAATAAGGGCTTGGTGATGATGAACTCCTTTAACTTGACCTTATCTGAGAAGCGCTTTATCTTCGCTTCTAATCTAAATGACAGCTTCGCTGGATAGAGCAATCTTGGATGTAGGTCCTTGCCTTTCATGACTTGGAATACTTCTTTCCAGCCCCTGCTTGCCTGAAAGGTCTCTTTTGAGAAATCAGCTGACAGTCTGATGAGAACTCCTTTGTAGGTGACTGTCCCCCTTATCCCTTGCTGCTTCTAGAATTATCTCCTTCATTTTAATCTTGGCTAATGTAATTATGATGTGCCTTGGTGTGTTCCTCCTTGGGTCCAACTTCTTTGGGACTCTCTGAGCTTCCTGGACATCCTGGAAGTCTATTTCCTTTGCCAGATTGGGGAAGTTCTCCTTTATTATTTGTTCAAATAACTTTTCCACTTGTTTCTCTTCCTCTTCCCCTTCTGGTATCCCTATAATTCGGATATTGGGACATTTAAAGATGTCCTGGAGGTTCCTAAGCCTCTCTTCATTTTTCTGAATTCTTGTTTCTTTCTTCCTTCTGGTCCACTCCATTGATCTGAGTCCCAGTTTTCCTCCCATCGCTATTGGTTCCCTGTGCGTTTTCTTTCATTTCACTTAGCATAGCCTTCATTTATTCATCTAATTTGCAAACAAAATCAACCAGTTCTGTGAGCATCCTGATCACCAGGGCTTTGAACTGTGCATCTGTTAGGTTGGCTATCTCTTGGGTGCTTAGATGAATTGACTCTGGGGCTTTGATCTGTTCTCCCGTTTGAGCCATTTTGGTTTTTTTTTTTTTTGGGGGGGGGAGGTCTGGTCGCACCTGTTGTGTAGTGAGAGGCGGAGCCTTAGGTATTCCCCAGGAGGGGGCAGCCTAGTTGCTGGGTTGTGACGTGGTATGGGGAGGTGGGGTCCAAGGGGGAACAACGGCGCTTGCTCAGCTCTCTCGTATTTCAGTCCCTTCCACTGCTTCCTCCAAGCAAATTAGGCCCTCTGGTGCTGACTGCTGTGTGGGTGGGCTTGTGTACCTTCTAGGATCCTGTGAGTCTCTCCAATGAACTCTCCTGTGAGGCTGGGAGTCTCTCCTGGCACCTCAACCCCCACAAGTGTTTTCAATTGGTGTTTTTAGGTTTTATTTCCTGGCGCTGGGGCCCTGGGTTGTGAGGTCTATCTCGTTCCCCATTTTCACCTGGATTATCTGCACGCAAATGTCTGACTGCCTGGTCAGCCAGCTGCCTTGCTCAACCTCACCGGGTCTGCCTGTTGCCACCCTGTGCCTGTGGTCCGATAGCCGCTGCCTGCACGCCTGGGGGCCACCTGCCTGCCTGGGGTCTGGCCGGCCGCTGCCTACGCGCCCAGTCTGCCAACCTCCGCTTCCTCCTGCCACAACTCTGCCCCTCTTACTGGTCTGGATGAATGGTTGTCAGACGTCCCTACAGTTCAATTTTCTGTCAGTTCTTGTTTTGTTTCTAAATCCTTGTTGTCCTTAATTTTGGTTGTGCGAGGAGGCACAGTATGTCTACCTACACCTCCATGTTGGCCGAAGTCCCAGACTGCTTGCTATATCCTAACACGGTGGAAGGTACTAGTGAACTCCTGGGCTATCTCTTTTCTAAGAGCATTAATCTCAAGCGTAAGGGCTCCATCTTCATCACCTAAGCACCTCCCAAAGGTCCCACCTCCTGATAACATCACATTGGGCATGAGGATGTCAACATATAAAATTGGGGGAGGGGTCACACATTCAGACCATGGCAATCAAGGACTCCAATTACACATATGTTAAATCACCCATGTTTCATTTTTTTATGCTGTTCTGTTTCTGTCCATGTAGTTTTCTTTCATATCCTCACAACAACCCTCTCAGTGGGTGCTAACAAACCAATGTTTCTCTCTCAAATCAATAAATAACAATTTTTTAAAAAAAGAAAATCAGCAATATATGGAAAATCCCTTCAGTATGCTTGGTCTTTACTTCTAAAATGAGGAAATGAAAATATTTTCCTCTATGTTTCATAAATGCACTTCGAAAACTACCTTGAAAAAATAATTTAAGATTAGTAAATTATTCCTCCCTTTTGGTGAGAGGCCTGGAAATTCAGCCCTACCTTCAGGATCATCCAGGGAAAAGGTATTAAATACGTTCAAGGACATACGAGATCATCGCAAAATACAAGAAAGAACAAGGTATATAAGGAAGGTGCTAATTTTGCAAAAGCATTACGTGGTTACAATGAAATCTTTTTCAGACACCAAACCTTTGCCTCTTTATCACAAATTATGTTTTGGCAATTCAATAAGCCTCTGAATGTTTATATGTTGTATTAATATTTGTTATATATTTATTTATAAAAATTAAAACTTTAAAATTGTCCTTAAATATATCAATGTGAGATAGAAATAAAATTGCTTTTTTCTTGCAAGAGGAGATATATATATTAATAGCCACAATGTAGAAAATTCATTTACTAAATTACTGTTAAAATAACATGAATAAAACCACTATGTACCTAGCCCTATGTAGTTTTGAACAGTCTTCACATCCATCATCTCATTTGATTCTTAGAACAATTCTGTGAAGTAAAAAAAAAAAAAAAAAAGTATTTTATTTACCATTCCTTTTATAAAAATGAGAAAACAAATGCTCAAAACTTAAGTGACTTCACTAGAGTCATTAAGCTACTAAGTAAATCCTGATAAAGCCAAAATTCAAACCTTATGTGCCCTCTTCATTAACCTCATGAATAAAATACAAACCGCCTTTCCTTTTAATTTTTGTGAAATCAGGTAATATTCTTGAGTAAAATAAGCCAGAGCATTCATGATAATTTTTTTTGAAAGAAAAACCACATCTTATAAGCAATGTTAACAATATCAAATTATCTGAAAGTCGAATTTCACTTACCATCCTACCAAAACGTACAGAATAAATTATTTCCTACTGAAGGCATCTTATCTGATAATTCTTTTATATATTTTTAAAACTAGATTTAATGCAAAGTAGATAATAACTCTGCAAGAGACCTGTAAACATTCCTCCTTCCTCCTTCGGTAGGCCTGTGAACATCTTTCCTTGGGAAGAATCAAAAACAATTCCAAACCCAATTCCACAAATGCTTAAAAATAATTTTCAATTATTCCTGGTTATATTTCAGTACTTCTGAGAAGAGATTTCAGACAAAGGGAAGGACAAAAAGCCTCCAGCCTTCCTAGACTAGCCAGTGTATTTTTAAAATGAAGTCATTTAAAATTATTAATAAACTTTTTGAGAACAGTACTATCAAGTGTTAGACATTCTATTAGGGAAATAGGCCACATTCATACATTGCATGAAAACAAATGTTACCCTTCCTACACAGCAAGCCTTTTTTGTCATTATGGGCAATATGACCCAGTCCTTTTATAAAGGAAAAGTAAAATAAATATCCCTATGAAAAGCTCCCTTAGTTCTAAGTATAAGTCACACCATTGCCTGATATATATGGTATCAAATAATATCTGAAATGTTACATCTACTATATTGCAATATAGTGGATAAATAGACATGAAGAAACTAAAAGTCCTCTCTGAAAAATAAGTGGAACTACAAAATGCTATTTAAATTGCATTTAAAAAGGCAGTTAATAGCAAGTCACACTTATTTTAAACTATTTGGCTAAGGCCAAGACCCTTAGTTTGATCTGTATATAAGTCAATTGGCTTTATATACTATGAAGAACATATACCCATAACACTGGTCATTCAGAAATGGTAAATACGTATGAATGTCTTATGAGGAGTTAGTCAAGATTATAGGCAGACAGATGCTATCAATTATCAGAAAGGTACGCAATTACAAAGGATGTAATCTTGGTAAGTTACTTGGGTCCTTTTCTTTTTTTCTGAGTAGAAATATTAAGTTCATAACTCAACAAAACTTGAGAGACTTCTATTGTAGTAGTTATTCCTCTGGTAACAGGTAGACTTACAATGTAAAAGAGTAGTTCTCAATTCTGTGATGAAATTTTGCAATTAATATTTTGTGAACTTTTGAATTTCTTACCATTGTGAACTTTAACTGTTGGAATAAAGAACATGTGAATTATACTTAATGAATGACAGCTGATTCAGGGTTATTCCTATAAATAACACCACTCCAATAATGAATGGGAAAGAAAAGTGGATTTACAGCTTATGAGTTGGAAATTGTTTACAATTCTCAGTCCCTTGTATCTATAATTACTTATGGTTTTCCATATGTGAAATTATCTATGCTGTCATGTGAATCGTAACAGAAACAAAGTTGAAATCTCTTGAAACTAAAGCTCAATGAAACCTTTATAGTGACTCACAGGAGTATTCAGAGAATGATGGGAGGCCTAGATTTATCAAAAGAAAGCAATGGTCTAAAAATATATATCAAGAAACAGTCGTCTGCCATTTAACACAGACAAGCATTGTTACACTCTGGAGGCATCGTTTTTCAGGAAAAGGATGAGTTTACAAACACAGTCCCAGGTACATTTCATCAACGCTGTATTTATAGGTATGGTCTAGGGACATTTCAATAGGGAAAAACAAGTAGAGGAGGCAAGGAATTATTTCTCTATTAAACAAAGAACAGTAAATTAAGACAATGATTCCTTTAACTCCAAAGGAAAACTGCAAAGATTCTACTCTAAATTTACCTGAATAAGTATAAAGAAAAGTCAGGAGGTCACAATCTTTAGATGCAGCTATATGTTCCCAAGCAATTTTGTGGTTATGTGGTAGGCAGTTAGACAGACAGATAATGGACCAGGTACAGAAGGTCACCAGGGTGGAAAGCCCTGGGTGCCTACCAACAAGCAAAACTGGGACCCATCCTCAAAGTTTCCTTTCCTCCCCCAGCATATTGCTGGCTATGTGGTTTAGATACTCTGACCTTTTGTATTGTTGGTCATATGATTTGGACCCTCAGCTAAACTTTCTTCCCCTGGTATGCTGCTAGTATGTGGGTTAGACCCCCTTAGAGGGGGAAATAACAAAGGGACCCAAGGAGGTTCTGACCTGCATCAAATACATCTAGGCCTCAGTTGTGTTTCAGCTCTAGGCCCAGAAAAGTAGCAAAACCAGACAAGAGAGGCCATGGCTGACATCAAGACCAGCAGCATTGACTAATGACCCTTGGCACCAACCAATCAGTAGACACCACGACCCCAAAAAGACACACCTGGAAAGCTGATGAATATTCTATTGGGAACCTCCCAAGACCTCCAGATAAATACCCTCAAGATAGAGGACCCAGTGTTGCTCTCTCTTTGGAGCACACAGGTGCCCTTCCTCACCCCTTTCCCTCCTCCAGGAACGTTTTCCTTGTCTCTTTCTCCTAAGCTCCAAGGGCCCTTTCTGACCCTGTAACTTGTTCCCTAAGCCCATGTAGCTCAGCTGACTCACTTCTTCCATGGCTCACTTCTTCAGCCTCTGTGACTTTTGAAATAAACTCTCTTATAGTCTGAGTCTTGACTCTGAATTCTTTCTTAGCCAGAACTCAAGTACCATGGTTGTTGAAACGAGGTCCAATCTCTGGTAACAACTGGTGCCATTCTCGCTGACAAGAGTTAGAAGTTAGGAAATGACTGGAATTGTTCCTTCTTTCAAAGGTAGGAAATGAGAGGCTATCCTCAGGTCAGGATCTTCTAATGTGGCTCTTGATTTAAATTGTGTTAACTTGCTCTGCTCCAGGATGAAAGCAATTACGACCATATCAATGTGCTCTGCAGCTGGTTAGTCAGCTGCTTTAGAGTAGGCAGCCAGGAAAAAGCTTTGAGGCCCTCTCTGGGCACTGTGCCTCCTAAGGTTCATGTGCAGGCCAATCCTTTTGCCACTAATTCTTAAAAAGTATTTTCAACTCTTACAATAAGTAAAATAAACATAAATAAAAATAGCCTTTTAATTTTCCAAATAAGCTACAATTATTGAAGTGTTCCATACATTAGTCTGATAGTTACTAGAAAATGAAATAGAAAGTCACAGAGGTAGTAGAACAGAGCCATGGAAGAAGGGAGCCAGCTGAGCTATGTGGACTCAGGGAACAAGTTACAGGGGCAAAAAAAGGGCCCTTAGAGCTTAGAAGAGAGACATGGAAAAGGCTCCTGGGGGAGGGGAGGAGGTGAGGAAAGGTGCTGATGTGCTCCAGCTCCTCAGCTGATTCCACGGAAGAGGAAATTTTAAAGAAACCCACTCTTTTAAAAGGAAGGGGTCAAACAAGGCTAGAAAACAGTATAAGAGGGTCTGAAAACCTAGGTAACTACAGTCTTCTTAAAAGAAATGGCTTGAATACAAAATTTTATGACCTTTGCTACAAGTGGTACTACGAAATCACAGTATTATTCCAATTTTACTACAAAATCCATGTGGAAGTCTGAAAAAGTGCTTTAGTCCTACCACTAACTTTCTTTCAAGTTAGAGTTCAAGAAAGATGTCTGAGATAGAAAGTATACTCAATAAAAGTAAGAACTGATGAACAGGGAATCCCAAAAAGGAAAATTACACCTATGTACCCCTAAAGCACTTCAACTTAAAACATTCAAATGTGCTTACGAATCTCTTTTACTGTGAGACAAAGGCCATAATGGGAGTTCCTTACATAAACCAGGTGTCACTACATTCTACAATTTCTCATGCATTTCTTAAAAATAAAGATAAAATTTGAAAACACTTATACAGCACTCAATGCCAAGCTCTTCTAGATTTGCATGACCTTTCCAGGCTTTTACTGTTGTCTTCCTTCCATCTAACTCCACAAGATTTTTAAGCAACCTTTCTTAGAGTCTTCCCCAAGTTTTCACAGAAATAATTCTCCTTATGCATTGTTATTTTACTTGTTTAGCTAATATTCAATTAAGTTATGTAATTCCAAGAACAAATAAAACATGTGTACGACAACTGGCTGGAAAGGTCAAACTGAAGAAAAGCCTAATTAGCTATTAGTATCAAACATGCCATGGCTATCAAAGTAGTCCTGCAGAGAGAATCAAGGCCACAAATTAATTAGAGTTTCTTCTATACCCTCACTTGCCTTCTTAAGCGCTACACAAAGAAGTCTCTGCAGCATGCAACCCCCTGTCTTCAAAATAAGTTAAACTTGAAACAAATTTTTTAACTGTAGTATAGGTGGATAATTTGAATTTTCCCTTCTACATGGAGTGTTGATTAACTGTAATAAAATTTCTATGCAACTTTAATATTCTTAAACTGGAAAAAAGTTAAACAGGAAAAAAGAAAAAAGAAAAAAACAAACTCAGTACTACACTTAAACAAAATTTTTGTTAACACAGTCTTCCTATCAGCCCACCTCTGTGAATGTGGGATTCCTTTATGAAAAAGTCCTTTCCTATTTAATTCTTACAACAAACACCATTTGAAATATGTGGTATCAGCTAAGATCTGATGATTGTTTTATATAAAAATTAAATATTTATTACAGAATCTTACCTGATAGAGGAAAAATCAATTTCTGTTTTTATGCTTTGGGGCAAGGTTTATAGTGAGCTCCTAGCAACTTAACTACATATTCATTTATATGACTGCTTTCATAATAGGCTGAAAATTTGATTAAAACACAAGTAGTAGGGATGCAAATAATCAATATGAAAGAAAATCTAATGGCACTCAACAAGGCTCTCCAAAAGTAAGGACTAGAAAGATACAGTGAAAGTGGTTATAAATTCATTATCACTAAGTTCTGGAATGTATTTTACTCCAATCTACTTTACTCACATACGGAGGGGAATGAGAAACCATCATTTAGTTAGAGAGAGAGAATGTTCAATTTAATAGACAAAGTGTCTGGAGCATTAAAATGCTTCTCAAGGAGTCCAAACAGACCTCGACTCCCCATTTGTGGTTCCAAGTGCTTCCAAAAATATGAGTTCTTTTACCAAGGAGAAAACTTTTGTTTTTGACACACATTTGATTTTTTTTAATCTGAAAATTAAAAAGTGGCAGCACAGGTCTCTTGTTTTAAACCATCACTACAATTAAGCTTTTCCTGGAACCCTAATGTGTAATGTACCTTCTGTATACACATTTCAGTAGCATTACTATTTTTCTGATATCCTCAGTGACACAAATGGACAAAAATTTCTTTTCTTTTTAAATTTTTTCTATAAGCAAAAAGGATTAAATTTAATGATGATTTTCACTTACTGTTCAAAAGATTCTCACTTCTCGTAATTATTGTCTCAGAGAGCAATAAAACTTACAGCTTACGATAAAGCCTGACACCGATTTCTGGCCCAAAATTTAATTTACCAAGGACAATTTGAAAGTCAAATTAATCAGTCTCAACATTAAAATATGAGCAATCTTCTGTTTGCAAAGATAACCGGCAATTCACAAATTCATGTCCTTATTCACTGGCAACCATATCCTTCAAAAATGATTAGAAATATATGGAAAATGATTAGCACTTAGTGACATCAACAAACAATTTTTCTCTCAGTGAGAGAGACTGAAGTTTAGGTGCCTCCCTACCCATTAATTTCTCTAGCAATGTAACATAAGAAGGCATCTATTAATAAATTCAAGGGGGGAGCAAAAAACCATTAATATGAATTTAGGTAAAATGCATTTTAACTAATAAAAGATCTGGCCTTTTATCAATTTGCTCCTCTTGTCCAAGCCAAAGTGCTAAAATGTGCTTTAAATATCATTAATAACAAGGAAATGAAAAAAGGCAAAATTAATCTTTCACATTATGTAATTTTTAGGAACCATTTAAAAATGTAAGATCTCTGTGAGATTACTAAAAGCTAATATCAAGGAAATTATGTCTTTTCCCTTTTTTATGTAGTAGAGAAAGTGATTAATATTATATGCCTATCTGTTCTAGTATTTTATTTATGTTAACTCTTCTAACATCATAATAATCCTGTATCATTAAAATTATCCCATTTTACATATCTTAAAAAACTTAGTCACTAACAAGTTAAAAAAAATTCACTCAAGGTTTAAAATAGTAAGCAGAAGCCAGGTGGAATCCAAGTAGTCCAAGACTGTACCTAGGCCATGCGCTTAACTGCTTCATAGTATCACCCAGAATAGGGTTAACACATAGCTCTCTCAATAAATATGAATTGGCTGTGTGCTCAGTAATTTTTCTTCTAGCAGTTATAAAAATTAGTGGTTGAGAAGGCACAAAGTAATCCTTCTTCCTCTCCCTATTTCACTTTGCTACCTAAACAAAACTGGGTATTTCCTACAATATGCTCTGGCTTCATACATTATCTTTTACATAGTATCTTCCTATTTGTTTCTAATTAGTTTAAGCACAAGATCATAAACACTTTCAAAAAGGATGTCTTGCTGTTTGGTTCAAAACCCCATTTTCTCGTGAAAGACCTAGCTCTAAGAAGACCCAACTAAGTACTAGACAGGACAGAAAGGACAACTGAAACACAAATAAACAAAAACATGAAGTCACTCTCTAGAGTAACATAAAGGTGACCCAAATCTTACTGAGCTTAGGACCTTTTGCAAATTCAATCAAATAGTCTAAAATGTATGTGACAAAACTGAAACCTATCTCAGGTAGCGTTTTTTGCAAACGTCTATTAACAG
This sequence comes from Anoura caudifer, assembly GCA_004027475.1. Taxonomy (NCBI): domain Eukaryota; kingdom Metazoa; phylum Chordata; class Mammalia; order Chiroptera; family Phyllostomidae; genus Anoura; species Anoura caudifer. Next base: position 40,019 of record PVKU01006621.1, read on the forward strand.
ATTTTTCTTAGAAACCATATATAACTTCATCTTACTGAACTTCCAAGAAGGCCTCATGAGTTGTTATTGCTCTGCCCATTTTACAAATGACAAAAAAGACTCAAAAATGTAAGCAAATTTGCCTGAGATTACACAGCTAGCAAGCCCTGCCAGTTCAAATTGGTGGTATATGAGTGACCCCCCGGCCCTGCTCCGCAAAAAAAAAAAAACAAACAAACAAAAAAAAAAAAACACGCCACACAGAAAAATGGAGGGAAAGGGACACAAGAATGAAAGCCTAGAGCTCCAAGAGCTCCAAGGCTATTCACAACAGAAGATACCCAGGAGTAGATTTGAGATAGGGAGTTCAGTGAGTTAGCACAGCTTAATACAACAGAAACAACTAAGATTATCCAACTGAGAGGGGGAGATCAAAGACAGGATTAGAATCTAATTTCACTTTGCTCTAAAGCAGAGGTTCTCCTTGGGTGGTCTGCAGAATCTTTACAGTAGGGTGCTGAAGTCAAAACTACTTTTATAACAATACTAAGGAATTATTTGCCTTTTTTACTTTTCTCTCACAAGTGTACTGTGGACTTTTCCAGACACTACTTTGCACAGAATACTGCACTAGATTGAAATGTAAAAGTAGATGTAAGCAGTTTTCTATTAAGCTAGACATTGAATTTGCAAATACGTAAAACAATACTACTCTTTAAACCATATTTCTTTGAAAAATACCTGTAGTTAATTTCATTTTAAAATGGTATTTATGTTAATTTGTAATATTTGTTATATTTAAGTTAATGTTTAAAAATATAAAGAGGTCCTTATACCAAAAAAGGCTGAAAAACCACTACTCTAAAGCCATTCTAACCAATCCTCAAATGTAAAATCTGGTCTTCTTGATTTACTCACCAGGATTAAGGGGGGTATGTAATGAAAGTTCCTGAGTTTCACCATATTATGAACTCTTTTAACAACAGAAACATTTTAAAATATCTTTGCATCCCTCCCTAACCCATCACATCACTTATACCCCCCAAAATTTGTTATATCAAGCCAAATTATTTGTCATTGTATATTTCTAAATTAACACTATGCCTTATCCCTATATTACATAAAACATGCTATAATACCACATTACCTCAAAATGAAGTGAACAGGACTATCCACCTACAAAACTGAAAAGATCACACTTCACCACATGGGGACACTCTGTGACTCCACTGATGTAAAGAGATTCTGTGAGGATCAGCTTAATCATTCATTCTTTTAACTACTTCCTACTTCCAACAATAAGAAATTTAAAAAGCATTTTAGGAACCTCATTTTAATAGAAAGAATTAAATAAAACTATCTTTAGCTATTTAAAAAGTCACATTCTTCTAGTAAGAATGGAACCAATTCCTTTCAAAAATAGTAATTTTATCCTGTATCACATGACATATTTTTCAATTACTAGCACATAAAGGATTATGTATTGTCTTTCATATATTTTCAAAATACAAATCTTACCAAATCTACTTTCTAAATATGTGGGCAGGTTTCACTGAGAATGTTCTTAGCAACTTGGCACAAAGTGGATATAAATTTGCTCTTCATGCTTAAAGAAAGAATATAGGCAACCTTCTATAGCCTTTCACTCCAACAGACATCTGGACTGGACAACTGAATATGTTATTTTGTCATTCTGTAATTTATGACACAATAATAGTTTATCACATTAAAAAAACTAACACTTTGTCAAAGCTTTCATAAGACAAATTTTACTGGATAGTGGCCAACTCCCCTTGGCAACAGGGGACAACTTGGCAACATGTTAAAAATACCAGCACTCACCAACCTTCTGGTGAAGTTTTTATTTGGGGAAGGAAAGGCTGTTTAAGGGGAAAAAAAATCATGCTTAAAATGGTCAGTTTTGAGGATATTAGAGATACCCCAACAAAAAGGGTCTCTTCCTGGAGGAATCACCTAGTAGAGAATCATCTAGTAGTTGACCTCAAATTTGGAAACTATAATCACCATCAGAAAAGCCTTATTGTGATTTTGAAAGAAAAAAATTAATCCTCTACCACATTATTTGCTAAATGCAAAATAGAAACTGCTCACATACCAATCCGAGAGGGAGGGGGCTTAACAATGAGCCCAATAACAAGTCCATTTAATTTACTTTTATTAAGGTAAGATCTACAGTGGAAGCCAAGGTATAAGAATTTAATCAAAAGATTAAGAAGAGCCCTGGCTGGTGTAGCTCAGTAGACTGAGCACAGGCCTGTGATCCAAAGGATCACTGGCTCGATTCCCAGTCACAGCACATGCCTGGGTTGCAGGCCAGGCTCCCAGCAGGGGGCTCAAGAGGCAACCACACGATGATGTTTCTCTCCCTCCCTCTCTTTCCCTTCCCTTCTCTCTAAAAATAAATAAATAAACAAACTCTTTCAAAACAGAATTAAAAAAAATTTTTTTAAAGATTAAGAAGAAAATTACCTGAATAAACTCAATAGCAATTTTCACTTTTATTTCTAGGATTTTCTTTTCTACTAATTTTACTTATTTAGGAACCCTTGAAATACTAGAAGTAGGAAATTTAAAAGTATTAGATTAACACAAAATAAGAAAAAAGTGCATATGCATTACCAATGAGATTTTTTTTAAAAAAGTTCAAAGAAAGTTTTCCTATGAGGATAGAAAAATATTTTAAAAGAATATCTTAATAACCAGAATTCTGACAAACAAGATACTGATCTGTGACCTGAATGTCTCCCTTAAGTGGAATTAAATGGATTCTAATTAATCAAAGACTGAGTATATGGCCCTAGATCCTCTCTTTGCTTCATTATTACTTACTACTTATTGAGTCTTTATGCAACGAAACTGAGAGGTAACATATTCCTATATTTAATTAACACCTAGAGTAAAATGTTAATTGCATACAACTTTAGAACTAACTGATAAAGGATTTACAGCATACAAAAGTCCATTTGGTGTAGCAGAAACTAAGAGCCCTGGCAGTTGTAGCTCTGTTGGTTGGGTATCAGTCTGCAAATGAAAAGGTCTGGGATCTGATCTCCCCACCACCACTCCCCCCCCACCCCGGTCAGGGCACACCCCTGTGTTGCACATTAGGCCAGTAGTCAGGGCATGTGCAAGAGGCAACCAATCAATGTCTCTCTCCCTGTCTTTCTCCCTCCCTTGCCTCCTCCCTGGAATCAATACAAATTTTTTAAAAACAAAAAAAATTAAAAAGTAATTGAGAGTTAGCCTAACAGGTTCAAATCCTGAGTTTTCCATCTAGGCACTGGGGAGAATGAGAGAGCCAATCTTAGTTTTCTCTTTGAAGGAGGCACATAATAATACCTCAAAAGAATGTGAGATCTAGATTAGAATGTATGTATGGTACCTAGCACATAGGACTCATTCAATAAATGTTACTTCTTCCACTGTACAGTTCCAAATTATGAACAGCAATAGATGCACTGTATATAAAATTGCAGGCTACATGCCACTCACCTTCTTTCCTCAATTACAATAAAAATGATATTAAATAACTTTTCTGGGGTGAGGTGGTAACAACTTAGTACAATATCTAAGAAAATATACTTAATTTCAAATAACTATCCTATGAACAGTATTTCCTATTAGGCAATTCTTATGTGAAGAATGTCACAACAAACTGAATAGTTCTATAAATAGCCTATGTTTTGTACATACACAGAACTGTTGAGTGAAAACTCATCATTAAAGCCAATAGGCCTGTCTCCACCTATGCATGGAAGGCCTTTGTGTTCTCTCCCCACTACTACTTTTCAGCCACATCTCCAGAGATCACATATTCTGGTTTTCCTCCTACCTCTCTGGCTACTCCTTTGCTGGCTTATTAATACATACAAACACAGAAGGAATGGTGAAAGGAAGGGTAGGATTGGGGAGAAAGACAAAAAAAAGAGACAGAAACAGAGACATCAATATAACTGTTGAGTATTAGATATAACTCTTAAGGCTCAAATATTTTTCTTCTCACTCTATGCTTCCTCTTCCAGGTACATGGTTTCACTCTACACAATAACTCCCAAATTTCTAGTTCTGATCCTTTCCTATCTTGTTTCAAGCTGCAGACTCATATATCCAACTGCCTATTTGGGTATCTCAGACTCCTCAATCGTCAAAGCTAAGCCTCATTTCTCAGGGAGAAAAAAAGTCAATGTCAAAACCCCTGACAACAAGAGAATGCTTTGTACATGGGCCTAAGAATTAGACTTTTTATAAATACCCTTTCAAGTTTACTAAGGTACTGAACAGCCAAGGAGAACTGAAACCATCTGCACCCAGAGTTTACATCTACATTAACATCACCATTCAGCTGTCTTCAACAACATGACTTTACTATTCCAGGAAACCCTTGCCCAGGCAGATAAGAGTTGCAAATAACTTCATTGTTCATTTCAGGAACTTCCCAAAAACCCCATATAAACCAACATCAGACTTCAACTTTTCAATAAATAGCAGCAAATGACTGTTCACTCTCCAAAACTTTAAAAATCCCACCTCAAAACCCTTGCTTTGCAATGTCTATCAATCCTAAACTATTGATACTATATCATGATTACTAATTCTAATCAAGCTCCGGAATTGAAATACCTGCCTTAAAGACTCCAAACTCTCAATAAATGTCCCAAATTTGCTCTCTCTTCCTATTCTGCTGTTCTTTTCACCCATACCTACCCCTTGCATACACACTCTTCATCAACTCTGTAAAGGTGGTATTCTCCTATACTACCCTAAGCAATAAACTCATCAGGTTATTTCTGGTGGTATTTCCAGGAGCCAACATTCCACACCATACCACTAAGTTTCCCAAATATTGGTTAAAATTTAATTCAGCATTACCAGTTTCATCACAAGTAGTGAGGAAAATATTAATTTTATAAAAGTTATAAGAAATCTTCACCCTACATTAGGCAGCATCCTCTAATACTATTGGTTCCAGTTTCTTAAGGAGGAGTAATATGAAAGGGGCCATGAAACCAGTGAGGAGTTCTAAGGAAGATAGGAGATAAATTTTAGACAGGTTTACCAAACTAAGCAGGAATCTTAGGAGAAACAGGATGGGGAAAAAATTGAAGTAATACATGAATAATCTACAACATAATAATTTAGGAGAACAAAAATACTCCTAAATATATTATAAATTTAAAAAGAAAAAAATTTATAGGAGTTTTCATTACTATAAAATTACTTTTAAACCATAATTTGAAATTAAGACAATAAAATGTTGAATATGTTTTCCAGAAAGTTGAGACTTCTAATCCACTAATATATAAGCATTTATTTTCCTATAATTCATTTAAAGCACCTATAAAACCACAGGCATGCTTATAGGAGAGTAATTGAAAGAAGACGTTAAGCCTTCAAAATGCCTCAAAGATAAGAGGAGTCAAATTTTAAGATCTAAAAGTAAAAAAAAAAAACATAAGAAAATATAAAAGAATTCCATATAATCTTAGCATAGTGAAGACTTTTCTAACTATACTTCAAAATCCAGAAACATAAAAGAAAAAATTATACCATATAAAAAGGAAAATTTTTACATTAAAAATCATAAAGAATCTAAACACGTAACATCATAAATAAAGGGCTAGTATCCCTACAGAAAACTGGAACCAAGAAAAAAATGACCAACAACCTAATAGAAAAATAAACTAAGAACATGAGAGTTCACAGAAAGGGAGGGGGTAGTTGAATACCCATTAAACCATATAAAAACATACTCAATGTCATTCATAATGAGAGAAATACAATAATCTATGAGTTACATCAGCTCTCATCTATCAAACTGGCAAAATTCCAGAAGTCTGACAACATATTCAGCTGGTGAGGCTACAGGAAAACAAGCTTCTCATACATTCAGGTAATAGTACAAAAATGACAATTTTGATTATACCTAACAATTACAGAAGCATCTACCTTTTCTAAATAAATGTTTTGTTTTTTTCATAGTTTTAAATTTACAGAAAAATTGCAAAGACAGTACACCACACCTAGTTTCTGCTGTTAAGATCTTGTAACAGTATGATATATTTGTCATAAATATAGCATACTAAATGAAACATTTTTCTGTTCTAGAATCCCATGCAGTATACCACATTATAGTATAATCATTGTGTCTTCTTAGGCTGATCTTAACTGTGCCAGTTTCTCAGACTTCCCTTGTTTTAGAAGACCTTGACAGTTTTCAGGTACTATTCATGATTTTGTAGAATATCCCTAAATTGGGATCTGTCTTGTTTTCCTCATGATTAGACTGGCGTTTCAGTTTTTGGGGAAGAAGACTATAGAGATGAAGTGCCATTCTCATCAATTCATACTATCAAACCTGACTTATGACTGTTTTTAACTCTTATTAGACTGTTCAGGCTGCAATAACAAAATACCTTAGACTGGGTGGCTTGTAAACAACAGAAATTTCTCACAGTTCCAGAGGCTGGGAAGTCTAAGATCAAGAACCCTAGAGATTCTGGGGTCTCTTATAAGAATACTAATCCCATTCATGAGGATACCACCCTCACAATATAAGCACCCACCAAGGGCCCCACCTCCAATTATCATCACATTGGAGATTAGGTTTGAACATATGATATACACAAACATTCAGTCTATACCATTAATATTACATAAAAGTATATAAAATATATAGTACAATATTTGTAGTATTAAACCTTGGTCACATGGCTGACGCTGTATTTGCTTATGTCAGGTGTTGCTTATGTCAAGTTACCCTTTTCCTCCCTTTTCCACTCCTTAACTGGGGAGTTATATCATACCTCCTTGAGGACTGAGTATCTACATAAATTATTTGGAATTATTCTGCAGAGGAGAGTTGACTATTCTTATTCTTTCATTCATTCATTTATATCAGTATGGATTCATGGCTATTTTGTATTTGAATCACAATCTTATTTTGTTGCTTAAATTATTCTAGTATGAGGCATTGGGAGCTCTTTCAGTTGGCTCCTGTGTCCCTTTTACAAACCTCATTGTTTTTGAGTATTTCCTTACTTTCCAGCGTTATAAGGTGCTCCAGGTTCACGTTGTACATGTATTTTCTCTCTCAGTCCTAGACTCAGCCATTTCTTCAAGGAGCCCTGGTTTCTTTATGGGAGAGTGGTATTAGCAACCAAGAAACAGGCACTAACTATGTGTGTTCACTGCTACTTGGGAAGTCGTTTCTTCTACGTCCTCTCAGCTGACAGAGCAAGGAAATGCATGTACGTATAGAAGCATTTATCACCTGGCTTCGAGAGCCTTGTTCTTAGAATCTAATTTCTTTAAGCAAGTACAAAATGTTATATGTATGTTATTCATTTGACTTTAAAATAGCAAAATATAGGAAACAACCCAAGAGTCCACATGGGACTGAGTGCCTAAACCACCTTAAATCCATGGAAGTACTTTTCAGTTATGAAAGATAAAGATTTTTATCTACAACAGGTATGGAAAAATCTCCAAAATAAAATATACATTTGTTTACACTTGCAAAGAGAAACACTGGAAGAATACACAGAAGAAATGTTTACCTATAAAAGGTATGGGAGGAAAAACAGGAAACAAAGAAACAAAGACTTCTCTGTGTCTCTCTATATACTTTTGAGTTTTTAATTATATTACATATTTAAAAAATTAAGTTTAATTTTTAAAAAGAATTTAAAATGCCTACAAATGTTGAAAGAGTAGAAGGTTCAAATTATGAAAGGAAAAAGGGAGATTAATTTCTGAAGAGCAAATACTATGACACAAGGTAGCTGTAGCTTAAGGGCAATTATGTACCAAAAATTCTTTGTAACCTTTAGTAAAATGGAAATACTTTTAAGTCAAACTTAGTTGACTTCACTGCAATGCACTATAGCTGCTAAAATTAGCCTATTCTCAGAACCTACAGTAACTGAATTACTATTAAATCAAGTGTTGTATGATCACCTGTATTACAGAGGTAAAGAACTATAAAATCATTCGTAGAAGCACAATTAATACTTATATTCCTAATTGGTATGCTGATACAGTTAAATTAAAAGATCTGTTATTTCTATATGCTATAAATTTACCAGTTTTCCGTCTCATTTTCCCAACAAAATGGTAAAGCCAATTTCTAACATGTGGAAACATTCCTTCATTGGAAGATAAAATGACAGGGGGTTTGCAAATTAACTATGTATTTCCAAGTGCTCCTAAGAGACGGTAAAATAGTTTGTGTATCTCTGAGGTCAATCAAGCCAGAAAGAAAAAGACAAGCAGCTCTTTTTAGCACTCCCAACACAGGAAAACAATCCTTTGAGGCCACTTTTGAAACATCAATGTATCACGAAAGGTTGCCCATTCATCATTCAGAAGTAGCTGGTCTGTAGGTGTTCATAAAACTTTCCCAATGCCTTCATTGTAGGAAAGATGATACTCTGCCTTAAAAATGTTCAAAAGCTCAATTCCAAAGATGAATAAAATCCAAACTCCTTACTAGCATATCTTCCTTATTGACTTCAGCTCCTACCACTACCTCCACAAGCAACCTTTATTTCTCTATTCCTACTACATGAAAATCGTTAATAGGCTGGCAGAGAATAGAAACTATTTTAAAAGAATGTAACATTGTTTTTCATACCTCCTTTTTACACACTTCTCTTTGATTATAGGAAGTGCTTCCCTTCTTCTCTCTCCTCTATTTGTAAAGCTAATTATCTTTAGCATCATCTCTGACAAAACTAGTGGCTAAATGTCACTCCTCCTTTCTCTTCAGGACAACCAACTATTATGTTCACCTTTGAGGACAGAATGAATAAATAAATGAATAAAATGTATCAGAAGTTACCTAATTTTTACTGAAATGCTATTTACATTGTACGACCGTACAATGTAAATCTATCCTGATTTCTGATAAGGATAGATTGTAAATGTAAATCTATCCTGATTCCTGATGCAATTCTTATAGATGTGCCGACGCAGCTAGGGTTGAACTTTTATAGTAGAGACCAGTTTTGAAGAAAAAACTGGAGATACCTATTCTTACTTTTTTCTTTTTTGCCTGCTGTATATAAAAGAATAAGAACACATATATAGTATTAAAATTATTGGGAGAAAAAATTGAGTGCCTTGACATACCAGATATATTTAGTTGTATATACTGGCACTCATCATTCATTTGTTTGGGAGCTCATGACGAGTGCCAAAACACACAAGTGTCAAAATCAAAGAACATGGAGAAAGCGTTTTCTCTTGTGCGGAGGCGTAGTGACTCATAAAAGTTATAGCAAGTACAATGGCTCCAGAACAACCACCAAGTGCTGAAACATATTTTTCTTGTCAAAATGTGACAAGTACAGGGTTTGACTAGTTCTGAAGTTGACGAGTACCAACGTATGACTGTATTAAAATACTATAAAGCAGTGATAATTATTATAAAATAAGCTAGAGCTAATATGAATAGAGATTACAACATATCTCAGATTAAAAAATATCAATTTGATTTAAAACAAAAAAAATCACAAAATAATAAGCTAGGATTCAGAGAGTAACAAGTCTCCTCCTCAGCAATTTGAGGGAAAAATACAAGGAAAAAACCCCAACATTCCAGCAAAGAACTTTGAATGCAAGCAATGACATCTTTCTGCAAATAAACTATCAAAAGCAAAGGTCTTATTAGTGTCACTAAAAACAGATGTGGCACCTTACTAATGGCATTAGTACAACAGACATTACCGGACAAGGTTCATAGGCTTTGATCTGGGAATTCCATTTCTGTGTGCCTATGTACCCTAAGGAAATGTAAAGTGGAGGGAGGAAGATGGCGTGTCATGCTCGAGTTTGTCCCAGCACAACTGAAAATCATGAAAAGTAAAAAGTAATAATTCAATAAATATCAACCACTATAAAATGGTTAAGCTTCTTTTGATGGGTTGATGTACCCACTGAAAATGATAACCGTAAGAATTATTTGGTACTGTAACAGCAAAAACCTATGTTACATTATAAAAAAGATTTTCCTTTGCTATCATAAACTTATTTCTATATTAACATTTATTGTACTGAGTACTAATGTTTCTACAACTACCTCTCCCACTGTATTGTGAGTTTCAAATGGGTGGAGAACCTGTTCTGTCAACTCTATTTATCAGTGCTTAGCACATTGTTTTGGGGTTTTTTTGGGGGGTACACATTAATTCTTAAAAATGAAAATATGACCATGTTTTCATCTTCAAGACTTGTTCAAGACCCTTCATGACCTGACCTTCAGCTTTATTTGTTGAATTCCTAGAAAAATGTATCTAATACTAAATCAAAGATTTAAAAACCTAAATATTCTATAACCATTGAAGAAACTTAACCAGTAATCAAACTTATCTTCCCACAGTAAACAACAGGGTCAGATGATTCCACTGATGAGTTCCATCAATCTCCCAAAGACTTAGAATTTCAATCCCAATTTCTTCCAGAGAATAGGACAGGGAACATGGCTCGATTGATTTTACCAGGTTAGCATAACTTGTGATATCAAAATCAGGTATGACTACTATAAAAAATAAATTACAGGATAATCTCATCCATGAACTCAAAATATAAGCAAATTGAAAACAGCAATATATAAAAAGAATTATGGTAGATATAAAACCTATTTGCAGACAGTATGATTTTTTTACACAGAAAATATACAAGTATTTAGTTTTAGCATTTTCTTCAAAAGGTCTTCCCATATTTTATTAAATTATATTCTTAGAGATTTTCCATGTTTTAATGTATTAAAAGGATCTTAAACAAGAATATTAAGTTCTATATATGAAAACAAGGTAAAGAGAAAATTGAAGGTGATAACCACTGCCAGGGAATTTAGATGATGGTCATTTTCTACATTTTGTAATTCTTATATTTTAAAAATAATCTTCAAAAATATAATTGACACCATGCAGTAGAAAACAGTAAGACACTGGGGGAAAGAACAACAAACCTGTTAATAAAGTAACTAAACAAGGCCATAGACTCAGGTGGCTCTACTGCCTTGGCAGCCTACATAAGCAAACCAAAACCTAAGCCAATACATTTGAATCTGAGAAAATGAAATTTAAGAAAATCAATCACAGCCCTGGCCAGTGTGGCTCAGTGGATTGAGTGCCAGCCTGGGAACCAAAGGGTCACCAGTTTGATTCCCAGTCCAGGATTGCAGGCCAGGCCCCCACTAGGGGACACACAAGTGCAACCACACATTGATGTTTCTCTCCCTCTCTTTATCCTTCTGTTCCTGTCTAAAAATAAATAGAGTCTTAAAAAAAAAAAAAATCACAATAGCCAGTTAGGTTTTACTAAAAAAGGCAACTGCTTAAGTGACAGCCAGTCAAATAATTTCCTTGTTTTGCTTCCACATCTTGTATATAATAACCTCTTTCCATCTCCTACTGATGCACTATTCCTAACAACTGTTAGCTTGGTACTTCCCCATTCAACTTTTATACATAAACTTAAGAAAACCCCACAAAACATAATAAAACTAGACAATTCAAAATTAAAAAAGGGAGAAAAAAAGACGGAATTATGAAAAGTTCTAATCAATTTGTTTTAAGTTTAAATTTAATTTATATGTGACTGGTTCCTCTCCTTGACACTACGAAACCCTGAAAGTGTTTCTAAAACCCAAGAATTGCCTGCAACATTTTAAAAACCCAAACTCCAGAGATTCCAATTCAGTTGAGATTTATGTGTGCACCTGAGTGCACACATGTACACATCTAGCTTTTGTTTTTAAATCAATAGTGCTTCTGAAGTTCAGGTTAAGGCCACTGACCTAGAAAAACATTATAAACAAAAATGTAAGATAAACAGTAACCATCCATGCAGATTTTATGACAAAAGGATAAAATGCAGAAGCAGTTTCCTCTTTTGATAGATGTTAATGTGACCTGTTATTCTACTCCGACTTCAGAAAACCTGAGTTACAAAGTCATTAAAGAAGGAAAGCAAATACTATCTAGACTGTTAAGATGTCAAATAAATGGCATGGTGACAGGTGTGAAGAAGGGGAACAGACAGGGGAAACAGTTACGAGAAAAATTTGGTTGGCCCTAAGAAAAAGTGTATCAATGTGCTCATTGAGAAGATTACGTCAGCTTTATTTCTAACTGGTCATCAGGTAAGAAACAATGAATGTCCTATGTTATTTAGTCTACTAGTCTATACTATCCTTCTCCCCCTAACATACCCCAAGAATGAAACATACACCTAATCAGTAACACTAACTAATACATTGATTCTCAAATTGGTTGAGAGTAGGGAGGCAGATTAGAAAAGCTAGAAAGTATGCAGTTTTAAAAGCCAGCGAATTTGGTATTTTGATTCAACTGTCCTTGTGAATCACTTAAATACTCATCAACCTAAAAGAATGGATCAACTAGTAATTCTAGTACTATTATCAATAGTTCTTCCCTTTATATTAAAGAGTAATAAAAATAATTGTTAACTGTGAGGACTCACTGGGTGCCAGGTACTTAGCAAAGTGCTTTACACATTATCATTTCACTTAATTCCCACAATCTTATGAAGTAGGTTCTGGCCATTTTCCAATTTTATAGAAGAAATTGGTCCTTAAGAGTTTAAGTAACTAGCTCAAGTTCCCATGGTTATCACTTATTACTGAAGTAGTCTTTATAGGAAAAAAATTATAACATATAACCAATTGTAAACTTAACATAATAAAAATGAAAGTTGCAGGGTTTTTTTAACTGTATACCTGAAATATAAAGTGTTATCAACTATTTTACAGCTTCTTGGGAAGAAAAGGGATTGAGGAAAATAAAAATGTAAATAATATGAAAATCTGGAAAAAGTGGAGGGGCAAAAATCCATGCTAACAAACTCAGGAACAAAAATTACTGCAAAATACAGTGTTTACCCCACTGTTTCTGAAGTAATAAAATGTAAGTAAATAAATCATGACCTTGAAAATTTAACTGATATAAAAATTTTTGATGTTTTTAAGACCATATAAATTGAGGCATATAAAAAAGCACCAATCTCACAAATTTTAAAACTTCATTTTTAAATGTCATATCTGAAAGGTTATCAAGCCAGACTATCTGATTTCTAAAATAAATCTAGTTTTGTAAGAACATGCTATGACAGAGGTATAATTTAAAACTCAATTATAAACATCAATAAATACTTTTAATTTAAAAAGTAGCCCAGTTTTTATTAATTAATCCCAATGAAAAGAAAGCTCCCAGTTAACTGTATATATAAACTATCAGGGCTAACAGGAAAAATTAAAAACACTGCTCTCTATCCATTCTAGTGCAATTCTGTACTTCTGTAAATGCACTTAAGTCTGGTTCTACACAGCCTGAACAGCTAGATTTCATTAACAATAAAATTTTATCAGTGTTTTAAATGAAATTTTACTCTTGATTATTGACCAATGATTTTAGACCTTTGGGAATAGGTATTTTATTTACATAATTTATAATTTCATATTTATAATTTATCAAAAGATAACAAGTTAATACAGCTCATATGTAATTAAAAAGACCCAATAATTCCAAGTTATTAACCTTCTAAGTTGGCCTACAAACTGTTTCCAGATTACTCTCACACAAATACCATCTACAAGTAGCTTCAATACTCAAAAACTTAAGTTTTTTATTTTCTACTGTATCAAAATTAATTCTTGGCACTTTCTAGGCTATGATTAATCTGATCCTAACTTACTAATTCAATGTTGTTTCTCCTAATCTCATCAATTCATTCATGCAATTAAACAATAATTTGGGGGATATACCAAGATTAAAAAAGCATGGTCCCTGTGAAGCACAAAGTCAGCAAAGATGGGAGAGACTTGTAATCAATTACAACGTAATTGTAAATGTTAAGTACTATAGTAGACATAAATGGTATTGCAGAATCACCATAACTCTGACAGCATGGATCAAAGGAGACTTCAGAAGTGACATTTATCCTCAAAAATGAGAATTTCTCTCCAACTGTCACAGCGCTGCACTATCAACATGACTTTTCCCCATCTTTGTACCCTAGGACTGACCATAGTGCTAGAGCAGAGTGTACAAGGCACTTCATACATTGATGGGTGGATGATGGATGGAGGATGGATGGATGGATGGATATCCGGGAGGAAGAGAAAGAGGACAGAGGGATAAAAATGACAGATACAAATATAAATATGCAGAAAGAATGTATAATTTTTGGCCTAAAATGGGGCAAAATTAGAAGTAGTAATTCAGATGAAGCATTCCAAATACCTGACATATGAAAATGACAATAGGAAAAGATAAACCTAAAACATATTTAGGAAATAAAATTAACAGGTTTGGTATGACTGACTGGACTATTGGGAGGTAAAGCCTGTAAAAAAACATAAGCTGCAAACAGGATGATGGTGGTGTATTCACTGTGATTGGGAATGGAAGTGGGGGATAATAAAAGTTCAGCTCAGGTAACAGAGCACTGAGAGGAAGTATCTGGGAAGAAGTTAGAAAGGAACTCAGAAGAGGAGGTCTGGATTACAAATAAAGATGTAGAGATCATCAGCATATAGGTGATAGGAACAAAGCACTAAGTATGGATGAGACTGTCTAAGGAACATGTAAACCATAAGAGTCAGGCCAAGCACGTAACATTCCAGACAACCAATATTGCTGTTAGTTCACATTACAATAACACAACATTAAATTATACATTTGTAACACTTACAATGACTAAACACAATGCCACGAACACAACAAATGCTTTAATAGTACTTGCTGACTACACCGAGGAGTTAATTAGAAAATCAAAGTAAAATAAAGCTGTAAATAGAGGCTCATGTTTTAAAAATAATTCAGCAAAACACGCTAAAGAGGCTAAAGTCTGCTTAAGGAATCCAAAATTTACTTTAAAAAATCAACAAAAAGCTCTCTGCCCACCAGAAATAGCAGCACAAATCAGTTAAAATATTAAAATCTGGACTTACAGTTTTTAAAAGTCTGTTTTTAAAATAACACTTAAAAATACATAATAAATAATTTAAAGGACTAATGCCTCTAAATTTGGAGTGTTAAAAATCCCCCATGTACACCCTGACTGGTGTGGCTCAGTGGGCTGGGCATTCACCCATCCCTGAAACCAAAGGTCGCTGGTTCCATACAGTCAGGGTACATGCCTGGGGTTGCAGGCCATGCCCCCCAACTGAGGGCATGGGAGAGGCAACTGATGGATGTCTCTCTCACACATGTTTCTCTCCCTCTCTTTCTCCCTCCCTTCCCCCTCTCTAAAAATAAATAAAATCTTAAAAAAAAAAAAAAAGAATCCCCATGTTGTTACTGAGTAATTTTTCACAAATATTAACAACTTTTACCAAACTGTTTATATTACTTGACATTAACACATACTAATAACAACTATTAACCACCAATTATAAGAAGGGCAGTATTATCATTTGAAAATAACAAATGATATTACTAAATCAGTTAGTAACTAATCTAGATTATAGTAAAAGATAACTTGTTCTTGGGTTCTTTTCCCATTCTTTACCAATAGTCATACAAAATTAGAGTACTCTTGAAAATGTTTACACTAACAAGTTCATAAAAGGAAATAGGAATGTGTTATTAAAAGGTTGACAAATCTTTTTATTTAACTTTTATGTCAACAACGAAGAAATCTTTCACTGTTTTTCACTTTAATGACTACTGTCAGGTCAAGTCAATATTTTTCTGTTCTTTAAATCTGAACAAAAAATAATGCATATATCAACAATACTAATTTGCAATTCTTATATCATAATGGTCATTTTTCAATATAAAAATTTACACCTGAAAATGTATAATCTGGTTTGATATCTCCATTTTTCAGTGGCCTCTAGCCAGATATCAGTAAATACATAAGATCAAAATTTACACTTAATTAAAATACACAAGCAAGACCAAAACCAACAGGCAATCACTTGTGTATAGATAGACAAAATATTTACCTTAGTCAAAATTTTCACCCAATACTGAGGCAGACTACACAGCCTGCCTCTGGACTGTCTTCCTTTTTATGGCATATGTTCAAATAATGCAAACTAATTTTAACATATGAAAAATCAAAATAAATAAATATAAAAAATGAAAATAAATTCTTTTGCTTTTCAGCACCCATATTAGTTGTATGCCCAGAGAACCCTAACTGATAAGTTCATGATTAAAAATAAATCTACAAATACTTTAAATATCTTTTCAGCCATCTTGATTTTAATTCATTGAGATATAAATATGTCTTCCCTCATATGTTTTGTATAATTCTATTTTTATGATGTAAAACTAATTCAAAAGGATTCAAATCTAATTTTGATGAACTTTTACATTTACCACTTTTTAGATCTCTGTACAGCACTCAAACACTGACTTTTTAACATCACACCCCCATGGAGGCAGTGCAACATGGTTTGATAGCTTGAAGAGAAATCTTCACCCTGGAGACATCACTGAACCTAAGGCCTCTGTTTCCTCATCTGAAAACCAGGTATAATCAATGGAGGATTAAGGACCCAAAGCACAACTTGAACAGAATGTATTTTGTGTCTTACTAACAAATTCAAGTATTTGGCAGTAATACAAAGAAAAAAATAGGCAAAAAATATCTATGGAATGCGTTTATTGTGAGGATTTAACAAAATATCACTTGGCATAGTACCTGAAAAAAGGTATTAGGAAGTTCATTTCTTCCACATAGCTTGTATCAAAATATATTTTTAAAAGAAGACTTCAGAGAACAAGATAATTTTCACTCATCCCAATATGCCATGAACCTGTAAACCACCTCAAATACAGCATTCAGTATCACAAATTACTGCAAAAGATAACATTATTTATAGTAATATCCGACCTTATTAGATTTACATGTAGATGTCTACTGATTTTCCTAATTGGTCTACAAAGAGAGGAAAACAGGCTAGGAAAGGTAAGCTACACTCAGATATATTCAATACATTTTTCTGGCCTTTGGCAATTCCTCTTTCCAGGTCAGTACTTTGCAGGTACCAAAGCAATTACCAACTAAAAAGCCTGGGAGCAAAATGATAACAAAGAATCCACTCATGACAGTTGGAATTCTTGGCTTAATATTACAAACATCTCACAGAATCCTGTTTTTTTAAAGCCCCCCCACCCACCCCACACAGGTCCTCTTGCCATCAGTCCAAAGAAATTACCAACATTACAGATTGAATGCTAGTAAGCTATATCAGATTTTCTGTTGTAGGCATTTTTACCTCACAAATACTACATAAAGCTCATTTTTAAATGCCACACACCTATTTTTAACCTTCATTTAAAATGCAAAATGCCATAATCAGTTTATTAAAATGCACTTTAACTCTTTCCCATGCAAAAATTTAAGTAAAAATTACATTAGAAATCTAAGGAACAAAAATTATTCTTCCTTTGCATGTATGAAAGGAGGCAATTTTTAACATATACAAAATACTTGAAAGAAAATTTTATAAGTTGGTCTTAAAATGTCTTTTTTTAAATAATACAGCAATAAATTCATTAACCAATTACCCATCATGGAAGTATAAAAGCTATATAAAAGAATGCCATGACATAATGGTATAATTTTTACTAGAGAACAGTAATAATGATTCAAAATGTAGTGCCTTATAAATATTCAGCACTATGAAACAATAACTAAGAAAATACCAGGGCAAAAATTGTGTTCACAGACACCATCATCTTCACTATTGAATACCTACCTCAGTTGTCATTATAGCCTCCATTGTTCACAATGAAATATTTGCAATTTTTGGTTATTTCACCAGTAAAGGAAAAGAGGTAAATATTGCTGAAAATTTTTAAAAACCACGAAAGTCTTGGCGGAATAAAGTGTTTTATATGCCATCTCTTTCCACCATTAACTGTAGGACTGAATCACTATCTGCAAACTAAAGATAACAACAAATATATATTAAAATCTGTTCAGTAAACATAGCTATTCTGCTACAAACAATATAAAACTTAATTTCTCTATTTTTTGTAAAATCAATGACTTAGAACAAAATTACTAATGTACAAAGCTACCATAGCCACATTAACTCAATTATTCCAATTTTATCTCTTTTTACTGCATTTTTTTTCCCCTACTAGTAACCAAAGTACATTTGGCAGCCTACACTATTTCAAATATCTAACACTAAAAGTTACTTTTTGGGCCTGAATCCAAGGACAAGAATAAATCATACATTTTATAGAAGCTTCTTTTAATAATGAGCAAAGTGGGACAGTAAGTAACAAGACTTTGATTCTTCATAGACTTTTTCTCTAATTGTAAAAGTAATATGAAAATTTGAAAAATACAGAAATGTTTTTTTTTTTATCCACCCATAAATCTTTGTTAACTTTTTGGTAGATTACTTTCCAGTGAGAATTAAACTTCTTTATCTAATCAGACACTAATAAATATGCAGGAAAAACCAGTGTATGCTCAATGAATAGACGTGTTATATAAAACATCAATTATTAATGATGTGACCTGTTAATTCAAAGACATCCAAAATATGTTAAGTGGTGATGGGGGACAGGGGGAACCTCACAATTCAGGCATTGGTTCCTATAGTGAAGTCCTTTCACCATTTTTATAGTGTCAACATTTTAATGGTAGCAAGCGCCAAGGTGACTACTCTTACACAGTATAATCCCTGTATCAAACGAACTTTACTTTTACATTCTTCCCATTTGTATTTCAATGTCTTTATTTTCACTATAAAAATCGATAATATATTTGCATAACAATTTTAAACATAAATTCACAGTCTCAGCTATTTTCTTTGAAAGCCAGCATTTAAATTGTTAGCATTTTTTGGCCTATGAGATAGTTTACCAGATTAAAAAAACTGTACTTTTTATATTCCAATATTCTCTCTCCTAACATAAAAACAAGAATATTCCTTAAACATAGCCAATTTTTTCTTTTGTTCCAACTGTTGTTTATGAAACACTGTTAGAAATACAGATGTTAGAATTACAAAGACTAAAATGTCTTAATAACAACACCCCAACATTTAATAAGCCAACTACTAACTCTCATAAAAGAATAAAACCAATGATATTAAGACTAGCTAATTTTCCCCCCTCAAAATTTTGTTGAACCTTATTTCTAGCTTCAAGGGATGATTTATTTTCTTCTGCCCAATGGTTAACAAAATAAGTCTAAAAGACAGTAATTCGGATTTGTTCCTCTGACCTTCTTACACACCCACCTCTTAAAAGAAATCCTTCCATAAAGAACAGGCAAAGTTTGAGGAAAGAACAAAGTCAAGCATTTCCTGATAGTGACAGAAGGTCTAACTGCTAGGAATACACTTATCTGACCCTGGAAATAGCACAATTCCAAAAAAAAATTGGCCACCTTTGTATCTAGGAAATTACTAACTAAAGAGATGCTAAGCCATGACCCATGACACGTCTTTGGTGAACATACTAATATACAGGACGAGCGCCACCGATTTCAGCTAAATGCGTTTGCCATTTTTGCAGAAGAAAAGCTAATTGTTAATGGCCATGTGACACTATAAGATCCCAGAAAGGAAAGGGTGGGAGGAAGAGAGAAGAGTTCAAGGCGGTTCAGGGTCACAACCAGCTCAGGCATCCTGTCATTAGCAAACGTTCCTCAGGCTAAAGGCAAAATACCGCTTACCCGAAAAGGAGTGGGTGAAAAGTAGGGAGGGAATGGGGAGGGGGGACCACAGGAGAGCCAGTGTGTCGGTGAGGGGGTGAAGGGAGGGCGGCAATGTGGAGCTCTCCAGCTAATTTGGAGAGCGAAAAGCACCAGGCACAAAAACGCTGAGAAAAGCGACTGCGATGGCCACAATACTTGGCAGCACCCCCATTTCCCTCTCCCCACTGGTTCCTCGGGTTTCCCACATTTCTTCCACCTCTGCTCTTGACCAACACTCAGGGAACTAACCCGCCAGCGGGAGGTGGCCCTGAGCTTTGTCTCGCCCCGCGCCCTGCGCGAGGGCCGCTCCGCCCCCGCCCCCTCGGTGCGCCCCACCCGCGCACACCCCCGGCGTTTCCAAGGAGCTGGGAGCAGCAGCGCAGCCGCCGCCTGGCCCACCTCCCGCGGACCCGCGTCCCTCCTTTCCCTCCGAGATGCGCCGCCCGCGCGTGCAGCTCCACCCCCGCCCAGGGGATCTTTGTGTCTCGGGGGGACTATCAACCTCTTCCCCTTCTCGGCCTCGCGGGGAAGCCGGCCTCCCCCAGAGACCAAAGCGGTAGCAAGGACCGGAGGCAGAGGTGGCGGCGGCGGCTGCAGGCGCCTCCAAAGAAGGAGCACAACACACACACTACTCCCGGAAATGCCTCGACCACCCGCGGTCCTCGCTGGACCCCCCAAAAGCGATAGGCACACGCAAGCCCCTGCGCCGCGCCTGCCTCTCGCAACTTCCCTGCCAGGCCCGAGCCTCCTGCGCCCCACCAGCCACCCGCCCTGGCCCGAGCACCAGCCCCCGCCCCCCGCACTCAGCTCGGGGTCCTCGGGGGAACAGGGAAAGCCCCGCGCCGCCAACTCACCAGCAAGTGCGGTGGCCGCGTCCTGGGCGAGGCGAGGCGCCGAGGGAAAAGCGGCTCCGCCGACGCCCGCAGCGACCGGATGCAGGTCCGGGTCCCAGCTGCTGGCAGACCCAAAGCGTCTACGAGGCGCAGGCCTGCCCCGCCGCAGCTGCCTTCCGACTCTCGCCGAAGAGTCCGAAGCCTCGGGAGGGGAGGCGGGGGTCTCTCACGCGTTGCCAGGTCCCCAGGTCAACATGGCTCCCGGACCGCCGAACCGCGCGGGCGGCCCACTAATCCCCTCGGAGGAGCTGGGGCGGGAGCGAGGCGGGCAGCGAAGCGCCGAGCCTGGCTGAGGCGCCCCGGCCGAACGCAGGCTCCTTCTCTGGGATCGGACGGTGAGGAGCGCAGGAGACCGCGGGCGGCCGCTTTCGCTGGCTGCGTCTGTGTCGCTTTCTCACTCGACAGCAGCGGATTGACGCCTCCGCCAGTGTCCCAGAGGAGAGCGAGAGAGAGCGAGAGGAAAAAAAAAAAGACTTTTATTGAAACGATCCAACCAGCGGCAGCAGAGAAAAGCGACCGGCCGCTGAAGCTTTCCCCACCCCCGCCTGAGCCACTCACTGTGGGCAGCGCGACCCCTGCCGGCGGCCGCAGCGGCGGAGAGAGGCGGAGCTGGCAGGCTAGGGCGGAGCCTGGAGGGTTGGGCGGGGTATCCCCGGGAAACCCCCACTCGGAGGAGGGGGCTTGCATCTCTTTTGCCTACGGTCGGGAGCGGCCCTGGAAGGGAAGAAGGGATGAGAAGACGCCCGAGAGCTGAGAAACTTAGACAGTGTCTGCTACTGAGGAAGAAAGTATCTGGATAAGTCAGCACCCACCCCAGCCAAAACAACAACTCCTGCTTAAATTATCCTAGTAATTACATAATTAAGATAACCCATGCCACAGTTGTTCACGGGTTTTCTAGAAAGTTGATGTCAAAGGACCCACACGTGAGTATGTTGATTGCTGCAACTTTTCTTTATTATGTGTGGGTACCAGTGAAGCAGTCATGTCTGCGCGCAGCATTTATTCATTTAAACTACAGATTTCTTTATATTCTATTCTTGGCGGTATACTAGGTCCTTAAAGGACTGAGAGTCTACCTGGGATGAGAGATGTTCAATAAACAATTGCAATAAAAATCTAAGCTTTATGAGAAGGGAAATAGAAGGTACTATGAGAACAGAGGAACTACTGCTGCAGTTGGTTAGGTTTTTTCTTGAAGATGGAGGGCTGTGGAGATGTTGGCCTGGTTTCTGTAAATGTTTTTACTTTTTTATTTTCCAAAGGCTAAAAGCTAGTCAGCAATGAACAGCAGCGTGAAAGTGCAGACAAACTCAAGTAATACTGACCCACTTTTTTCCACTAATAAGGATAAAAGCAAAGTAAAAACAAACATAAAAGCCTAGAGGGAGATAATGAAAAGATTGAAGAGAATGGGGACCGGATGTAGACAACCTAAACAAGAAAAAAAAAATTTTAACCACATAAAAGTCCTGGTGAAGTGAGATATAAATATTTTTCCATTTTAATACCAGGAAATAGACTTAAATTCTTAATGCGATTTAAAATCACATTATGTTCTAAAGACCCGACAATTATGTTTTTGGATTCCTAGATGAATCCTTTCTCCCTAAAAATAATGCCGGCTGACTTCTTTTTCCAATTTTTCAGGCAAAGTTGAACATATCTGCTGTAATATCCAACAATTATACATTTCAATCAGACTTCTCCCATGTCTCTAAAATTAGCACGGTACATAAATTGGCAACATTTATGCTCTTATGCATATTTAACACTTGCTTATCATACAAGAATGCAAACATTCACACAAGCTTTGCTTTAAAAAAAGTGTGCTCATTTTAAAAAGCACTGCTAATGATGCTTTTTAGATTTGTCTTAAGTCAAAGAACTTTATAAAATAGCAAGAAGAAACATCTTTTTCAGAGGTCTTTGAAAATTAGACAAATTAAAGCCTGCTTGTATGACAAGTATTTTTCACATGCTTTCCTTATTTAAAAAATAATTGTATGCCCTCTGTTTGGTCCCTTAGTAAACACTAAAAATTATAATAAAACTGAGGCTACAAAATGGCATCAGTAATTCCCCAAACCTGCCATTAGATTGGAACTACTCCAGTAGAAATCAAGAATGTTCTAATTGCCTCATCTAAAGCTGCTAAAGAGCACTTTCCTCTTGCTAGATCTTTTATTATTATAATAAAGATTTCATAATTAGAACTGATGATTACTTTATTAATTTATTTATTCTTTCTACCAAAAAGCATTTACTGCCCTGGCTGATGTGGCTCAGTGGATTGACTGCCAGCCTGTGAACCAGGGGGTCGCCAGTTTGATTCCTGGTCAGGGCACATGCCTGGGTTGCAGGCCAGGCCCCTGGTGGCAGGAGCATGAGGGGCTGCCACACGCTGATGTTTCTCTCTTTCTACCTCCCTTCCCCCCTCTCTAAAAGTAGGCAAATAAAATCTTTTAAATAAAAGGTATTTATTGATGTACATGATGTGCCAAGCACTGTTCTAGACACTGTAGTTGTAGAGGTGAATAAGACAGATAAGGCATTGCCCTCATAGAACTGTTTTCTAGTGGTATAAACAGGCAATAAAATGTAGATCACTTAAGGAATTAATAAGATAACTTAAAATCATGAGATATATAATGAAGAAAATGGAACAGTAGTGAAAAAAAGAAATGAAGGCGAGAAAACAGGTATTTTAGGTGGTGAAGTCAGGAGAGGCCTGATGATCAGCAGAAGCTAGAAGTCGTGGGTTCTTCTTTGTATCTCTCAGTAAACTATTCCATCAGAAAAGATTGCGTGAAAAAAGAAATGTAGTATATGCATACAGTGGAATATTATTCAGCCATAAGAAAACAAGAAAGCAGTGCCAGAACATGGATAAACCTTAAGGACATTATGCTAAGTGAAAAAAGCTAATCACAGAAGGAATAATACTGCATGTTTCCACTTATATGAAGTATCCTGAACAGCTGAAGAAGTGGAGAGAGGAAGAATGATCATCAGGGGCTACAGGGTGGGAGAAATGAGGAGTTCCTATTCAACAGGTATAAGATTTCAGTTAGGCAAGACAAGTAAGTTCTAGAGATCTGCTTTACAACACTGTGCCTATAGTTAACAATACTGTACTACTGGACACACAAAATTTGTTAAGAGGGTAGATCTCATGTTATCTGTTCTTATCACAGTAATAAAGAAAAGGTAAAAGTCACAATCAAGATAATGGGTGAGTGCATTTTTAGTTACTTTTCTAAATTGATTTAAAATTCATACATCGTGTTCTTGGCGTGTTAGTTGGCCTTTTTCCTAGGTTGTAATACAGATTTTTTAAAAGATTTTATTTATTTATTTTTTTTAGAGAGGGGAAGGAAGGGAGAAAGGGAGGGAGAGAAACATCATTGAGCGGTTGCCTCTCGTGCACCCACTACTGGGGACCTGGCCCGAAACCCAGGCATGTGCCCTAGACTGGGAATCGAACTGGCGACCCTTTGATTCCCAGGCTGGCATTCAACCACTGAACCTCACCAGCCAGAGCATAATATAGATTTTTTTAACATTGTAAAATAAAGCTAAATTATAAAATTACTTACAGCATTTTCCAAACTTTGCTTAACAGACATTCTCTAGCAGTTGGTGAGGAAGAGGGTTTGGAAGGAATTCCAAGATTAAATCCACATGGAAATGCCTGATACTTTAGCATCCTTTTGGAAATTCTCAGTGCACATTTACATAATAAAAGCTGAAATGTTATGAGATTAAATTCTTTATAATATAAAAATATTTTTATAAGAATATAATATTAAAGTTTTTATAAATATAAATCTTTTCCAGTAAAACCAGTAGTCCCCAAAATGTTTTGACCGTAGGACAGTTTTATCACAGGACATACATGAAAATATTGAGGGACACACGCATGCTGAGAGCACAGTTTGGGAAACTGCTCTCTTGGAGCACTAGGCATTTACTCTTTAGCCTCAGGAAAGGAGGAACTTAAAGGGGAGAATTTGAAGGTCATTGAACTTTGGACAGAGAGAGGAGGAAGGAATGAAGCCAGAAAGTCTTTGCAGTGATTCACACTTTAAGAGTGACATAGCTTAGGAAACAAATGTGAAACATATCTGGACAAGTTACAGAAAGGAGAAACTTAGGCTGGTTTCAGTTCTCTCCCTCAAACCAAGGTCCCTTAACCAGCAGCAGCAATATTAATCTGGGAATTTCTTAGAAATTAAAATTCTCAGGTGCCACCCTAGATGAACTGAATCAGAAACTCTGGGACAGAGCCCAGCAAACTGTTTTAACAAGACCTCTAGGATTCTGTTGGACAATAAAATTCAAGAAGCACTTCTCACCCTGGCTGGTGTGGTTCAGTGGATTGAGTGCCAGGCTGAGAACCAAAGGGTCACCAGTTTGATTCCCAGTCAGGACACTGGATATGCCTGGGTTGCGGGCCAGGTTCCCAGTTGAGTGCGTGTGAGGGGCAACCCACACATTGATGTTTTTTTCCCTCCCTTACCCTCTCTCTAAAAATGAAATAATTTTTTTAAAAAATTAAAAAAAGCACTTCTCTACAGAACATGAATACATAGCTCTACCAAATTACACAAAACAATTTTCCATGTGTCTGAATTTCTGAATCATTGCCAATTATTAATAATTGTAAAAAATTCTCAAAGAAATTTGTTAACTTCCAAATTGGGAAAACACTTTTTGGCTGGCTCTATACCCTATTTTGCTAGGCCAAACCATATAATAAATCTACTTTATTTTTGCAACAAGAGTGAAGAAAATCAAGCTAAGGGCAGCAATCACCTATCTTTTGCCCTAATATCACTTGGAACCAAATAATTTTACATGTGGTAAAAATGGCACTGCGGGCATACCTTGGAGACAGTGCAGATTTGGTTCCAGACCTCCACAATAAAGCAAGTATAGCCATAAAGCAAGCCATAATCTTTTTGCTGGTAGAGGGTCTTCCATTTGCAAAAAAATGTAATACCTGTGGAGTGCAATGCAGTGAAGCACAATAAAAGGAGGAATGCATGTACGGGTAAGAAAAAGGGTGTTGTCAAAGAATTTTTTTTAACCTTTTTAAGTAACAGAACAGCTAGCCCGACCCTAACATTTACTTTTTGTAATAAATATTTTGTACCATCTCAACATTTGCAAAACAGCTTTATGCCACTGCATGACACCATGGTGGCCCATCATTTTAAAGGTTAACTGTAGAGATTTTACATAGCCATTTAAAATCATTTTAATCATATTTAAAATCAATGTTTCCGAAGACATACAAGTTACAAATTTAGGGAGGGAAATTTCTTTTTTGTGTGCCTCTAAAATTTCAACTTTGCACTACTGGATTTAACTGTCCAGTCTTGATAACATTTGAGATACTCCGTGCAGTCCAGGGAGCCCTCTAAGAAGCTTTCAGCAAGGTGATGTCATGTGTCTGTACAAGGGACCTGAATCCAGGAACGCAACTCAGTTTTGGCAGTGTAAGGAAGACACCATTTTCAAATGTTTCATTTAAAAATAAAGTTGTTCTCTAGTTGCTGACAAAATACTTAAGGAGTGTTAGTCTCCTGGCTTCTAGGAAGTTTCCACACAAGGCTCTATTAAGAGACTAAGAAAAGATTAAGATTCTTTCTTTTCTCTCTCTCTCTCTCTCTCTTTCTTTCTCTCTTTCCTTTCTAAACCTTGTGATAGTAACTGCTCTTAACTAGATTGATATTCTGTCTATGGAAAAACAAAACAGAGGTGGGAATACATAAAACATACAAAGCAGAATACATATAAATGTATTTTAAATTTAAAAGCTTATTTGAGCTTCCCAAAAAAGTGAAGCACAACATGAAGCCACCTTTAAGATTTCACAGATTCCTCCCTTTTCAAGAAAGCAGTGTTGAAAAGTGGGAGCTAGGGCAGTAAGGGTTGTTTCCCTCTTGAGCATCTTAAGGAGGATGTGGCAGTTAGCCATTTTCCCAGGGACTTATCGAAATGACCATGAGAATCCTTTCATCCCTTTGAAGAATGGGAGAAGGGAGAGAGTGGTAGTGGCCTTCTGGTTTTGTAATCTTTGAAATCTGGCCCAGTGTTTTGTAAATGTAAGCCCTGTGAATGTAATTTTATTTAAACAGTAAGGAAGCCACAAAGGTTAATAGTATTAAATGCCAACTAATAAAAAAGAAAGTGTAGAAATACATAAAGCTAAGCAGGTCAGGGTTCTAGCCCAGCAGCCGTATTGCATAGGAACTGAGCTTTGCAGTCAGTTGGATTGGGTGGGAGTTACAGCTTTGTCACTGTAAAATTTTGGTCGGTTACTTGACTAAGAGTTTCCGCCCAATATATAAAATTAGGATAATAACACACCTGCCAGGTTTTGTAAGGATTAAATGAGATAATGAATGTAGAGCACCTGTATCACAATTTTTTCTTTTGAAGGGGCTTTGTTGGTTACCTAAATTCTAAGAGCAGGGGCAGTGCAGGCTTCAGGAATATCTTATCTAACAGCCCACAAGATGTCATCAGGACCTAGTTTATCTCCTTCTTTTGGTTCTGTCTTTGGCAGCCTTGGCTGGGCCACCCACTAGGTCAAAAGATGGCTACAGTATTTGTAGCTCTATACTTTCTGGCTCATGTCTTACAGAAAAGAGGGAGCAACATCTTCAGTAGCACAAGCATTAGCTCTGATGAGCCCAGCCTTAATCAATGAACTGTCACTGTTGCCAAGGCAATTGAGTGATTGGCCACCTGTGCTCTACCCTTTAGAGCCTGGGTGGAGTTTGCTTCACCTGGATCATGTGTCCGGTATACCTGGACAAATGCCAAGTGCATAATCAGAAATTTCAAATCAGGGAAAGTAATTCTGATAAGGAGGGCAAAGTGAATCAAGAAAAGGAGCAAATTAATAAATGGATAAACAAATTGTGATATATTCATACCCAGCAGGGGTTTTGCTCAGCAATAAAAAGGAATAAATTACGATATACCCAACAACATAGATGAGTCGCAAAGTAATTATACTGAGTGAAAGAAGCCAGATTAAGAAAGAGTACATAGAGTGTAATGTCCCATTTTTTTGGTAAAATTATAGAAAATGCAAACTAATCTAGAGTGACAAAAAGCAGATTAGTGGTTGCTTGGGTCTGGAGAATAGAAGGATTAAAAAAAGTATGAGGACACTTGTAGGAATGATAAATGTAGTTCTTTTCTTTATTGTGGTGATGGTTTTATGAGTGTATGCATCTGTAGAAACTTATCAGCTTGGATACTTTGAATATGTTCAATTTATTATATATTAATCATACCTAAATAATTGCATGTGTGTGTATGAGAGAGAGAGAGAGAGAGAGAGATCCGAAAGACTGTCCAGTTTAATGGCATTTGAAACTGTTATTTGACCTGCCTGTATGAGTCTGAATTTTCCAATGGTGTTATAAATGTCAGCTTTCTATAAGTATAACTATGTAGAAGTCACACCACTTAACCCAAAGGTAGTTTCTAGCCACAGGGCCAAAGAGGTTAGTAAAACTGCAAATGAGATTATTTTTCTTGACAGATTTCTCTCCATGGTGAAAAAGAGTATAGCACTGGGCAGTAGTGAGTGGGCTATGCCTGAAATCTACTTGACCCTGTGTAAAATATTGACCTGGTAAATCTAGAACATCCTTTTTAAGCAGATCATAGTACTCAAAAAATGTCAGCCCCCTTCTCGCTCCATCTCCTCAATGTGAAAATAATCCAAAATGTTGGGAAAATTAGTCATTTCATGTATTTACTGAATATAAATATTTCCTGTTTTTATACTCCTGATGTGTAGATGATCTGTGTAATTAGAGGTACTTTCCCTTTAGGCAGGGAGAAGCTGCTGTCGGGCCCAACATCCTGTTTCTTTGGGTACTCTGAAACTCAGTGCCATTAGGTAGATCACATTTGGAACTGCTTTCCAGAGCTCATAACAATGACCTGTCCTCAAATTCTAGTTTGATTGGAAGGCATCAAAAGTGCTAAATATTTCAGTCTAACCTCTTATACACCTAGAAATACAAAGACATTTTACAAAGGCTACTTTGTTGTTTAAAAGGTAATTTTCCTCCAATAATAAAAATTTTAGTAACATAACCTGTTAAAAAAGCTGTTTCACATGTTTGGATAATTCAAATCATTTAAAATAGATCATTAGTTAAGGTTGTAGGTACCTCTCTGTGTGCATTCATGCTTTATTCCTTTACTACCTTCTATTTGCTATTAGGTGCAATGGAATAAAATATTCCAACCCTCATTCATTTTGCATAAATGTTCACAAAAACTTTAGCATGATGCAATAGGAAAAATATAGAATTTGAAGTAAAATACATCCAGATTTGAATCTTAGCTCCACTATTTGTTGTAAGACAACGAGAAAGATTCATGTTCCTGAGCTTTAGTTTCTTCATATGTAAAATGGGCACATGTCATAGGGCCTTCCATAGAACTCAAGGAGACACCAAATATAAAGGTGCCCAACAATATTTGGTGCTTAACAGGCAATGAATGAATGTTAGTGTTCTTCCTTCAACTCCAGCACACCATGACTATAAAAGTCATGGAAAAATACTTTGATGATAATGCATCTGGAAAGGCAGAGATCTAAGTTTATAACACTCAAGAGAAATAATCTCTCTTCAAGGAGAGGAACTACAACAGTTAGAAGGGAGAAAAATAAACTTTTTTGCTGGATGATTAGCAGCCCATTAAGAAAAAAATTAAATATTTATAACCAGTGTTATTTCACCATAAATATTCCTTAACATTCAGAATGTGAAGGGTCAGTAGTCACTATTATGAATAAAACAGACATACTGCATGATCTGTAAAGAGTTTCCTGTAAGGGGAACAAAACACATTACTACAGATACTTATTTATCCACTTTCTATACCTTGTATTTACAAGTACAACTATAAATCTCAACTTATCAGAGATACTCAAGCAGTTTTAGAGTTGGGAGTTAGAAGTCTTCCAACTCTTTTCTTTACTTTTCGACTATTTCATTCAAGTATTCCTTCAACTCATATGTATGTGTTTGGTGTCTACAGTGTATGAGGCACTGTAAGAAATAGAAAGGTAACAGGCAATGTCTTTGTCCTCCAATAGCTTAGTGTCTGTCGGAGGAGGAGAGGGCCTGGCCATTACTCAGAAGGAACTGAAGACATAAAATAAAAGTTCAAATATGCTGCCCAGGGGGAGAGGAGGACTTCCAGTTGTGAGAAATGGAGAGAATAGGAAGTCAAGGCAGGTTACACTGCTTACACAAGACAAGTCAACAAGTACTTATTGGTGACTAGCTAGGCGTCTAGCGGTGAGTGCTACAGAGAATGGTCTTACCACTTAAGACCTTAAGTGGTAATCCCTGGCCACATGGAATGTGTTTGGCAGAATTTGCAAGGTAAGCAGGTTATCTCTACTCCTCTAACTTTTGATTCATTTATTTCAGATGTCAGTTGTTTATTAGTAATAATACTATAATTTTGAGATGTTTATTTCATATACCAATTGTTTATTAATAGTAATTCAGTTATTCATAGTAATCTAGTCTTTAAAAACACAAATCTATTATGTATAGAGATGAAAGGCACATGTCTCTTTATGTGAGTGGTTTGATAAACAGATACTAATAATAAAGAAAAAGAAATCAGGACATTTTGAAATAGCCTCTATTACTTTGCCAAATTGTGAATAGGCCATCCCATTCTTCATGAATCTTAGCTGCCTGACAATATTTTGAAAACTAAAATTTTAAATTAGTTATTTGGTTACTGCCTAAGCCCTTGCTTTTAAAGAATTAATAGCATAGTTATAACTGTAGAATCACATGAAATTTGGGTCTAGTATCTGGCAAGATTGAGATGAGTGCTAAACTTTTATAAGAAAGGTTAAACATTTTATTTCACAATGGATATGCTATAAATTCTTAACAAATTTATTTTTAAATTAGCTTCAGGAATAAATTTAGTTTTTGTTTATACTATAAGCCCATTACATGTGAAGTAATCTATTTCTTTCCCTAGAATTAAGTTTCTAACTTTCCCACCTAAAACAATCTCATTCCCCAAGTTTGGCATCTAAGTGTTTGATTTCTTCATCTAAGAAACACTGTCAGTCCTTCTGTATCTGATTCATGCCTTCTACTGTCTTACGAATTGATCTCAGCATTTTTTTGCAAGTCATGTACTTCCGACTCAGATTTAGGCTCATCTATATGGCTTACTCAAGCAATACCTAAGCCAGCAAAACAATACAGGCCCAAATTATGTCATAACTGAGCCTGAGGGGATGTGATCTTTTCTATTCAATTTTAGTATATGTGCTGCTGTGGTGAACACAAAATAAAGAATGAATTGGAATGAGGAGTTTGAAAAGACTTTAAAAAGATGACAGAGGGAAGATGGAAGAAAAAGTTATTAGGTTTTTAAGAACTTTATCCTTTGCTTACAGAATATAAAATTATTAATTAGATGTTATTTTCACCATCATCTTTTTTGATAAATACACTTTAAAAATTATACTACAAAAATTACAAAAGGTTTCGAAAGGAAATTAAGGAAATTACATGACTATTTAACCCCAAGACTGTACCTTTTATCATTATGAGTGTATTTCTTTCTAGCCTTTATTTAATATTCATATATGTTTTAATAGTGTACAGGTAATTTTGCATTATGTTCTTCATTCATGGTTATCATAAAAACTTAACCCTGTTGTCTTTATGATCACCCTATATATTGGCTACCTATCACTTTGTAACCTGTGTTTCATGAGCCCTCTGCACCTAACTGCAAAGTCTTCCCTAAAGTATGCCTGGGAGCTGCTGCAGGGAGAGGCTTTCTCACTTGTGTTCCTGATAAGTCAGCTGCCATATGTATTATTTAATTATTCTTCTCCATTGCCAGAGACCGCCGTGTTTTCAGGCAAGCTGAGTCTGCAAAACTGATGCCGCCTCTGCCATCTTTTCCCCTGGGTATTGTTGACTTCCTAGGTAGGACTTCTGTTTTTGTTTATACTCTCAAGTCACCTGTCTTGATTTCCCCCACTGCTGCACCATCCTAGAGGGTTCCTGCTTGCTAAGAAGGGAAATTGGACTGGGGGCCAATAAAAGCCCTTGGGGATCTGCAGTAGGCACATATTTTTCTTGAACTGCCTTTAAACTATTGATACACTAATTTTTAGTAATATAAGAGAAGTTCTAAATATTAGGCTTGATATGAATTTTTAAAAAAATATTTCAGGTAACATATTAATATTATTAATAAGTGGCAAACCTACTTTTGCTCCACTTTATACAGATTGGGATAATATTTTCTATTGGGTTAGCCAAAAAGTACGTTAACTTTTTCTGTAAAATAAAAGATGCATTTTTCATTTTCACCAATAACTTTTGATTTGGATGTTTTGAGTATGTCAGCTATCACTGCATGTTAGAATGTTGATTGTTCTCAGTCAATGTCTCGATTTGATCACTATCAACTTCACCTGGCCTACCCAACTGTGGAGCATCATTGTCCAGTGAGAAATCTCTAGCACAAAACTTCACAAACCACTTTTCACACATTTGATCAGTCACAGCATCTTCTCCATTCACTGCACAAATCTGTTTTTGTGTTTCAGTTGTGTTTTTACCTTTCTTGAAACAATAAAGCATAATATGCTGAAAATTCTGCTTATTTTCTTCCATCTTCAGTATTAAAATGGCTACACAAAAATTCACTAATTTTGATAACTTTTAAAAAACACACACTGATAGGACAGCTGTCATGATAAAATCTAACAAAATTGTTTCGATGGAGTTAAAGACCATTAAGTGCTGCTAGAGCCATCTTATGGAAAAAACCAAATGAACTTTTTGGCCTACGCAATACTTTGCAGAGTGATTGTAAGGTCTAGAGGCATGCTTGTACAGCTACCAGTACCAAATTGATATTGATAGCCGATATTATTATTTGTTGTTCATATACTGGAAAAAAGTTAATTCAAATGTCCTACCCCATCTTCAAAGTGGCAGACTGAAATTATAGACTAAGAATCAACCTTTTAACTCTATTTTGTAGTTTTGACTAGCAATTGAAGAAAAATCCTTGAACTCAAAATAACTCATGTTATAAAAAAGGCAGTTGTTGAATTAAATGTAAAAAATATATGACTTTCATGTACTTGAAAATAAGATGGCTTTAAATTAGGTTTTTCATTTTTTTCTTTTTAAAGCAAAGGATCCATATCAGCATACAGCCACAATATACTACATGCCTCACTAAACTCTAGTATAAACTATTTTCTAGAGATTGAATGTTTATGACCCCCTAGAGTTCATATGTTAAATCCTACCCCCCCCCATATGATAGTATTAGGAGGAGGGACCTTTGTTAAGTGACTAGGTCATGAGAGTGGACAGTGGAGTCCTCATAAATGGGATTAATGACCTTATAAAAGAGACCCCAGAGAGCTTCCTCATTCTTTCTCTCTTGTGAGAGGACACAGTAGAGGGATGGCTTTCTGTGAACCAGCAAGCAGGCTCTCACCAGACAATGAATCTGCCAGTGCCTTGATCTTAAACTTCCCAACCATCAGAACTCTGAGAACTGAATTTATGTGGTTTAAAAGCCACACACTCTATGGCATCTTGTTAGAGCAGCCTGGATGGACAAAGACAGTGTTATGTACAGAATTCAGACAATGGCAAAATAACACAGCAAGAAAAACCATGGTTTGAGTTTAGAGAATAGAGACACACCCAACTGAAGGCTGGTGTTGGTTATTTAAGATGCTTACGTCTGCTCGTGAATTTGAAACCGGGACATCTGTCATTAAAGAAGAAAAACAGGCAGGAACAAGATGGGGTAGGTGGCAGATAGGTTTTCCGGGCAGCTGGCAATCGGAACAGGTCTGGACAGGTAGGAAGTCTCAAGGTTGGGAAAATCTGATAGTAACGCATTTGAAACAAAGCCTTTAATTTTCACATTTAAAAAAAGTGATAGTTGGTATACATAGCATATTTAATTATATTAGTTTCAGGTGTACCATATTCACCAGGGTTTTTTTGTTTTTTTGGGTTTTTTTTTGGTTGTTTGATTGGTTTGGTTTTGTTTTATTTTGGTTCCAAAGAACTTTCCTGTGTAACCATGGGATGTCCCGCTGAGGACATGCGATGGCAGCACCGTGTAGCGGCCTTGGACACAAGAGAGCTGGGCCGAAACTCCATTTCTAACACTTACTAGCTGCGTGACTTTGGGCAATTATTTCATGTTCCAGAGTCTCCACTGATGCACTGTAAAATAAAGTGGCTGTGTTAGATTCATGATTCTTAACTGCTTTTTTTTGTTTGTTTGTTTTTTGGTGGGGGGTAGTCATTCACCTTTTTTTTTTTTTTTATCTGACTGAAAGAAAAGGATCATTTTCTTTTAAAAATACACATAAATATTCCCTCAATTTTGGGCACACACTTTGTTTTATTGCATTAGAAATTGATTTCCTTCACACAGAAAAAACTTAAAAAATTTTCCTTCTTGTATTCCTGTTTATTCACATAAATGGAGTAATTCAAAATAAATCCAAAGCATACAAATAAGGAAGAATGAAATTAAAATCCTTCCCAAAAGCAAATTTTAATGAGAAGGCTGCCATCGTTTGACTTGTAGAAAAGAAATTATGGAATAATCTTTACATCACAATGGCATTTGTGCGATTCTATCAATCTTGACTTTTAATTTTGAGAGCCACAAGTGAAAGAAGCTCCAATTAACAAAATAGCTTGTAGCAAATGCAGACTTATGTCAAGACATGTGGGGATTTCTCTAGGACTCTTCAAGCTGATACAGTTGCATCATTTCCTCTGTTCTCATGTCAAATAATTTGGTCATTTCTGCAAAGTCTGCATCATCAATGCTGTATATGTCAGCAAGAAAATGGTTAAAAATCCACATTTCAATTTTAAAGTCAAATGAGTATAACTAGCCTTTGGAGAAGTTCTGCAGTGTTTCCAGGTGTCTGCAGATTTCTGCCTTGTGAGAAACTGACAAATTTCATTGCTCTTGAGTAGACTCAGGAGTATCTTCTCCAGCACAGGAAGGGATGTGCATATTTGTCTGTTTCCAATCTCTTTTTCTCACAGTGGCAACTTGGCCCAGAGGGCTGGTAGAATCTGTGTGTGTGTGTGTGTGTGTGTGTGTGTGTATTTTGGTTAGCTTCCAAAATGGCGTCCTCAGGATCTTAGGCTGAAAGAAAGCCTTACCTTATTCATGATCAAATAAATCAAAATGCAAATGACTTTTTGCTTACAAAATTATTTTAGGAGTGCAATCCAATGAATAACTTCATATTCTCCTACCATTTCTTGACAAAAATTTCTTTAAACCCAAATGAGTCAAAGCCCTGAGTCTGGAGAAATTGATGACTTCTGCAGCAATAAGGCAAAACTTCTGGCCTATTGACAAGGGCTTTGCTGCCTATGCAAGGTGATGTAGAAAGCCATGAGTCACAGTTGTCTTTCCTCATCAGAGCAGAAAAACCAGATGTGTTGCTAAACTGCATGTGCATGATAGTTCCAAAATTTAATTGATGATAGAAGTTTTTACTTGAAGAAGTAACTCTTTATCATTTCAGGGAATTCAGGGCCTTTGAGGTTTCCAAAAGAGGTTCATAAAATAAAATTCTTTAAACATTTTTCAACACATACTTGACAGATAAACATCAGAGTATGTCATTTTTTTTCTGAAGAGGATGGTATAATTGCAAATTCTTCCATGTTCTGATTCAAAAATAACAGATGAAATATCAATAAATCCAGAGCAGAATATGCCATTTGGCAAAGGCACTGGTTCCATATTATTCCATTACTCGAAGCCATAATTTAACTTGATCATTTAAAAGCAAAAGGCTCCTATGTGGCTTCTTTTGCATAGCAATGCAATTAGAAGTCTTCTGACAGGAAGTGTTGAGGTAAATGTAAGCTTTTGGAAAATTCTAGCTTTTCCAAATTTCCTTCTTCTCAAAACAAACAAATAACAACAACAAAACCACCTTATTTTCTCATGTATTCTCAGGGTAAAGAGATAGAAAGCTGTCTCTTCAGCTCCTTACGTGCTAGCTGCCATAAGTCAGAGTCACAGTGTGCAGCAGGTAAGCAACCTGGCCCTCACATCTCACAAGTGAGCCCAGCATATCAAACCCAAGGAGGCAGCTTTGAAGCACTTCTTTCAATTTCAGCTAGATGCAATATAAACAGATATCTGTAAATATGTCAGGAATAATTTTAATTTTTAATGGTTGGGTTAGAAAGGCAAAATTGAGTTACTGCATCTTTTCTTGTAATCTCTAAATTTTTCATAATGCTATGACAATATTTTTAGAATATGAATTATATATTAAAATGAAATGAAATGAAGTATTGGAAAAAATAAGACTTGTCTAAGTCAAGAAGATTATATGCGACTTGGCTTATATGAGAGCAGATGCTTTCAGAATAATAGTTGAGTTAGCTTTAAACTTACCAGGCTAGCTATTTTACATATATTATCTCATTTGATTTTCATAATACTCCTGTAAGACAGGTACTATTATTGCCCTTATTTTATGGATGAGGAATTTGAAACTCAGAAAGGATACCCAACTTGTGCAATGTCTCACAGCTAGTGGCTGAGTCAAAATTCAAATCCAGGTCTCCTTAACGCCAGGGCCTGTGCTCTCAGTTACTACATAAAGGTGAAAGAATCCGAGATGAAGATGAGAAAATAAGCATAAGCAGAGTAACCAGAATTCTTAGCTGAAGGGTAAAAACCAGATATTCATGGGAGGGAGGATTAATTTGAAGATGAATAAAAGTATCTTTGGAGATGGTGCCATATCACAAACAAATCTCCTTTTGCTCTAAATCTGTATTCTCAAAGATGCTTCTGATCTGTGATGCAGGCTCCATCCACAATTGTTTATCAGGAATGGAACCCAGTTCACAGTTTAAGTCCTTAAAAATTTCCATTACAAAGTAATGAATCTCTTTCATGTCAAACAAGCTCTTGGGGGTTTGAGCAGTAGGAGACAGATTTTCTGAGACCTGATCACACCATCTGCTTCTCAGAATTTCTTCTTTTACTCACCCCTACATCCTCCCAGTCTGGCACAGTGTCTGGCAGTTAGTGGGCACCCAGTAAATGCCAATTGACTGATAAAATAATGAATGAGGTTTTGAAAGACTCACCAAGGCCAGTTGGCAGACTATAATACCCAGCAACTTGTTGAAAGTATGCTGCAGGAGAAATATTTAGACAAAATTGATCATTTATTGTGCCCCAGTCTTGTCCCAGTAATAATATCAAGTGTGACAATGGGCAGAACCATCCCGCAGCTCCTGCATGGCCAGTCTTTGTCTGGACAAGCACATGCCTGAACTGTGCAGGCCTTAGCGATGCTGACTCATGCGCATGTTTTGGTCCCTTATGTCTGTTGGTTTTTTTTGCAACCATCTTCTGCCGTCATTTTCTTATCTTGAGAAAGCATATTTTTTTCCACTGCCCTTGGCCACGCTAAAATTTGTTCATTTGAAGCCCGACTGCTTTGATAATATACTGCAATTAATTTGTGCTTTTTCTATTAATCCTTTCCAAAACAAAAGAGAGAAGTATATTTTCTTCTCAGTTGCAAACAGTTCTTTCTCCCTCCCCAAGCCCCTAGTAACATTATCAGGTAATCTTAGGAACAGATAAGCTAAACACACTATGTGGTAGATGTGCAGATATTTTACCTTCCTACTGAATTATTCTTCAGTAATCTATTTTTGCCATTTTCCAATTGTATGTTGGCTCGGCAAGGTGTCTCTGCAGGTTTTTTTTTTTTTTTTTTCCTTTTTTTTTCTGGGGAAACAGCTGTTCTTCCTGAAAGTAAAAAGCTATTGCTCTCACAAAATGAGTTCGAATACTCTGGGAGGATTTCCTTCTGTGGCTTTGTTTGTTCCCGAAACAGGTTCTTCTACTTAGCTTTCTGGCCTCTGTAGCTTTGCTGAAGGGAAATCTATTTTGCTGGCTTTTTTTTTTTTTTCAGTTCTCAATACATTAGTAGCCCTGTTTTCTTACTAGTGTTCATATAAACCCTGTCATGAGAGAAAAAAATGACAGCCTTGAACACTGTCTGTATACAGGATAGCATTTGCCTTGGGAATAAAACGCTGTCTAATAATTCCCTTCTTTCTATAAATTATTTCTATAAAAATGCAAAAGCAATCTTGGCTGACGGTGGATACAGTTATTTAAGTGTTAAACGATATGAAATCTTCTTGATGAGTTTAACTTAATTATCTGAAACAGTCAGGGACCCATGATCCAATTCCCTATTGGGAACCCATTCTATATTAAAACAAGGCAAATATCTAAGGAATTTTACTGCAGTGCAGCTGAGAACTCTCTCTTTGAAATTTACTGCAGTGTGTTGGGCCACATTTTGAACTTGAAAGGTTAAGGGATTCTTTATTCAAACTAATATTCTGATGAAAATGAAACATAAAGCTTACCTCTTAAATTTTATTGTGTATTTAACACACCAAGAAATGCTCCATCATTTAGGCTCCTCTCATCTATATCAAATATTTAAATGGTTAGCATCCTCTCGATATATTTCATTGTGACTGCCAAATATAATAATAGTGTGTGAGATAGGTTATCAGCATCTGCTGTATCTTATTTTTAACTCAATTCAAATAATTTTATGTAAGTATACATATGCACATGTAAGCATAGGAATATATTTTTCTACTTCTCTTCCCTGAAATTATTTTAAGAGACTTATAACACTCCACATGATAAAATGTTAAAATACAGCATAGTGGGAAAATTGGACTGCCTGTTCAGTCCAAGCTCCAATACTTCCTATATGTCCGACATTGTTTGACATTATTCTAAGCCTCAGATGTTTTTCGTTTCATTTCGTTTTGGCTTTTTCCCCCACTGTAAAACTCAGGATTGTCCTCAAGGTTAAGTGAGAAATGTAAAGCACCTGGCACTCTGCCTGGCCAATTGTGATATTAATCATTATGAGAGAAAAGTCAAATTTTGGAAAATGAAAAACACAAATACTATAAACACATAGATAAACATGTTGCTTTAATCATTACAATTAAGTAGTCAAATTGAGTTTTAATTTTCTAGCTCCTACAACATGAAGGTGAAACATAATCCATCACGTACATCTGGAGTTTAGAAGGGAAAAAGCAAACTAGTTCAGAAGTAAAATTTTTGCTAGCACTGAATTCCAAAAGGAACTCATAGAGGGTACATTGAATGATATATTGAATAATGTTTTTAATAACATTTTACAGCAAATACTGTAGTGACTTTAATATGGCTGTTATAACCACCATTGGGTAAAAACCAAAAGTATTTAACTAAAATGTAGCTCAGTTAAAAGGCTATGTAATGGACTAAGTAAACATGGCCCAAATTTGTAGTCTGATGGAATCCAAAATATACTTACTGAACATCTAATTTGTGCAGGGTACTGTTCTAGGCACTGTAATGGAAAATAGATAAATTAGACTCAATTCTTGCCCTCAAGAATTTACTAATTATAAGGCATGGAAACAAGAATTTGAAGATAAAAACAAGGACTGTGATCAAGGGAAACCAGTGTATACCCCAAAGGAAGATATAAAATGCACTAGAGGCTCAAAGGAAGGAAAGGTCTGTTTTTCAAACATATCAGACTCAGCTCCCCCTCATGGCTTTTGCACATACTGTGCCCTGTGTGGGGAATGATCTTCTCCCATGATGCATGTGTGACTCCTCCCCTAGCTTCAGGTCTCAGCTTTTGTTTTTTACCTCTTTGTAAAGGTCTTCCCTGACAGCCTTTCTTGGAGGACACTCCCCACTGTAATTCTCTGTCTCAGTTCCTCTTTTGTCGTTGCTATTGTCTTTCTTCATAGCACTCATTACAATTCATGATTTTTTATTTATTTGTTAATTTACTCGATTTTTATGTCTCCCCATGTAAAATATAAGCTCTGTGAAGACAGTACTATGTCTGTCTGTTTTGTCTGCCATTTAATCCTTGATGCCTAGAGCAATGCCTGTCATGTAGCAAGCTTTCAATATGCATTTGTTGACTGAACCAATGAAAAAGCAAAATATCACATTTAATTGGTAGGATCAGGGCAGGTTTCATCAGAGGAAGGAAGGAATCTTTAAAAACTGAATAGGTTGTAGGTAAGGGAAGGGAGAAGAGAGATGTTCCAAACAGGAGGAAAAGTATAAACAGATGTTTGGTGCTCAAGAAATGCAAAACATTTTCTGAAAGCAACAAATACTGTATAACTTTAAACTTAAGATGCATACTTCAACCCCTGCTTCCCCCTTCCATTTTTTTATCCTCACCAGGGGGCATGCTTTTAGATTTACTTTTTTAAGGGAGAGTGGAAGAGAGGGAGAGAAAGAGAGAAACATAGATATGAAAGAGACACATTGTGTGCGTCCTGACCGGGGACCCAACCTGCAACCCAGGCATGTGCCCTGAACAGGAATCGAACCAGCAACCTTTCAGTTTATGGACGATGCCCCAACCAACCAAGCCACACCAGCCAGGACCCCCTTCCATTTTAACATTTCCAAATTGATGTAACTGATGGTGTGTCTTATGGGAAAATAAAGTAAACCTGTTTTACTGGAACATAACATATGTGTAGGGAGGCTGGGGAAGGTCTGTTGTAGAAGTTATACTGTGGGCATATAACAAGGCCAGTGTGGTGAGTTTGTAGTGTACTCAATTTATCAGCAATAGGAAGGAATTCCTACTGAAACTATAATACTGTATTGCCACCCAAAATATTTGTAAATCTTTCCATAAAGTCATATTTTTTCCTTGGCCTTTTACATTTTAAAATTTAAACCTAAGACAAATACTTCTCTATACAAGGCCCAAGACAAGATAAATCCTCCCCCACTGGACTAGGAGCTGTTTGAGGGCATAGAGTGTATTTCTAGTGACTACCATACTATACATTATGGAGTAGAGGCTCTATCAGTAGCTATGGAATGTTAAATTAATAATTATTGAAGGAATGAAAAATGGCATTTTACCATTCTTTATAAGAAATTTTATTAAGTGGGCCATAAAGATGAAGACAATGGTAAGAATTTTTGAAACCAAAAAGAGTTAATCTAGGAGAAAGCTTTGGAGGAGGGGCATGTTCAGCCACCATTCGGAAGCAGGGAGAGAGACAGGTTGGCAGAGAGGACGTGTAAGGTGTCTACTTGGAAAACACGGCCTTCAAGTCCTATTAAGCTTTTTGCAGAAGTGGTGAGATTTGTGTGGGAGCCAGAGAGCATACCAGGGAGAAGGAAATACACTAAGTGAGGGCAAGGAGAGGAGGAAGAGGTGAGCCATGGGATCAGAGAGGGTCTGAGTCTGCCCTGACTCACTCACTGGAAGTCAGTTATGAGGCAGAACCTATGAGTGGGTGTTTACACGTGGATATTGAAGTCATCCAGAATGTAGGCAGGATATCCCTGGCGTTTGTCATGGGCAGTCTCCCTGACACTAAAACGTGGGGATCTTGCAGTCCTTATACCTGACCTTTTAATAATATCTGATTCTGTTTACCTCTCTTTCTTGTTTTTTTAAAAAATGTGGTAAAATACACATAACACAAAATTCACCGTGACTAACACCTTTAAGTGCACAGCTTAGTGGTATTAAGTACATTCATAGCGTTGCGGTATCATCACCACTATCCACCCACATCACCCTTTTTATCTTGCAAAAGGAAAACTGTATACCCAGTAAACCATAACTCCCTCTACTCTCCTCCTCCCAGCTCCTGGCAGGCCCATTTTACTTTCTGGTTCTGTGAGTTCAGCTACTCACAGAAGTACCTACTGTGAGTAGGTACTTCGTAGAAGTTGAATCATACAGTGTTTGTCCTTTTGCCATTGGCTTACTTCATTTAGTGTAATGTCCTCAAGTTTTATCCACATTGTAGGATGTGTTAGAATGTCCTTCCTTGTTAAGACTGAATAATATTCATTGTATGTTTATGCCACATTTAGTTTATGACCTCTTTTTATGTTTTGAGGCCCTCTTTTCCCTTAGTTTCCTCCTTGAAATCTCTCTCTCTGCTTCCTTCCAGGCTTATTCTCTGCTACTTGGTCATTTAACACTGAAGTTCCCTAAAACTTGGTCCCAGGCCTCTCCCTCCTCTTGCTTCTACTCTTTCCTTAAGCAAGCTCATGCTGGACCACGGCTTCCCTTCCTGTTTGTCAGTGTTTCCGGTGCAGCCACAGAGGTACACAGGGAGCAATGGGGAAGAATGGGGGCATCTGCTTCATCAATCAGATCAGTAGAATCAACACTGATTAATAAAAAGGCAACAGATGTCTCAGCCAAACAGCTCTCACATCTGGATCTGGAGTTCAAGTATGATTTGAAAAGCATGAGACCAAAGAACTCTGGAGGAAACTGACTGGTGCTGTGACTTCCTAGGAAAGAATGGAGCAACAATAAGCTATCGGGAGACTGGCTGTGGGGGCAGTTCAGCCACAAGGCGACTGGTATCTAGGCTGTCT
Organism: Anoura caudifer; assembly: GCA_004027475.1. NCBI lineage: Eukaryota > Metazoa > Chordata > Mammalia > Chiroptera > Phyllostomidae > Anoura > Anoura caudifer. Next base: position 82,189 of record PVKU01006621.1, read on the forward strand.
TTGATGGTAGGAATGGATCTGAAGGAAAAATTTGTTGATAAGAAAAAAATGTGCACAAATTGATGGTTGAAAATGAAAAAAGTAATAAACTGTTAAGTTAATGCTTTCTTTAAGGTTTTTGCCTATAGATACAAAATGCAATCTCCTTTCTGATCATAATTGAAGTAAAAAAAAAACAAAAAACACCTCTCTCTAAAAATTAAACAAAAAGACCCAATTAGACCATTGAGATGTTTTCCTACTAATTTCTCCTATCCATTTTTTCACTTCATTTGGTAGGGCTGAAATCTATGCAAAGTTCAGAAAAGGATAAAGACAGGCTGGCAGTAGTATTCCCAATTGTCTATGCTTTCCTCCACTGTTTTTCTTTATTATTAATATTTATTGGCTAACAACCTCACCTTTACTCTTGCTTTCCCCACCCTTCAAAAACAACTTTGTTGTATCCTTTTATAATTATCATTGACAGACTTCCTGAGCATAAATGTGTTTTCTTTTGGATAGAGCCTTAAAAATACAAATGATCAGTACTACCAGTTACATAAGAAAAAACCAACAAACCTTGAACATTGATAATGGTTGAATTATTTGGATAAAACTAAATCCTTGCCCTGCAAACACCATGTAACAAATAGACTAACCAATGTAGTCAGGTTGTTTGTTTTTCACTTTACCCCTTCTGCTGGGGACAACATCCAAGTTTACTTTAGGGCACTATTGGAGACAGACTGTTGACACCATTAATCAAGGTCCTTTTTCAGCAAACCAAGAGGTGGGTGGGACCCACGCTAGGCCAATCGGATGCTTGCTCTCAGGAATTTGAATATTGAGTGAAGGAAGGGAAAGGCTTGGAAAGGTCACTTCCTGCTTGCTAACTGGATCCCCAAGGCTGGTCCTTGTCTTCTCCGAGCCTGGTTACAGGGCCATGCTTTCCATTCTATGAGCTAACACACAGAATGGAAATTTCCTTTTTAGCCTACCTTAGCTACTTCCCTCTACTTCCAATCAGCATTTTATCTTGCATGCTTATAAGTGCCAGACATTATTGTAGAGGCATTGTGTGGATGACAGTCATTTGATCTTTATAACAACTCTACAATTATTATTCTCCTTTGACAGATGAAGCTGAGCCTTGGAAAAATTAGCTTGTCAAAGTTTACACAGCTAGCAAGAAATGGCACTGAGATTTAAACTCAGGTAATATGACACCTGGTCTATGGCATCTATTCTCTGGAAAAACATTTTTTAGGAAAACTCAAGTAGGCCCTTTAGTAGTGAAGTGGTGGGAAGGGAACTCTGAAAACCAGATGGGAGAAGTTGGGACACAGTGAAACTAATTATTGTCCATAGCAAAGTAATAGACTATGTTGTTCTTTGCCATTCAGAGAGAGTAGATTCAAGGAACCTAGGACTTGCAGAAGGCTGCATATGTTAGGAGAGTGAATGCCTGCAATAGCAGCAGGCTGGAATCTCAGAAGAGGAAAGCCAAGTGTCTGTTAGGATATTTTGCATCACAAGTAACTGCAGCCTGGACTCAAATGGGTATAAGTAGTAACCCTATTATTCCAGAGGCAGGAATGTTCAAGACTAGATATTTTGATGGGCCCACAATAGAGACCAGGTTTTTTTCTATCTTTCCTTTTTTACTCTTTGTTGTACTGTCTTTGTCCTCAGAGTGATCCCCTCATGGATATGAGATGCCATAGCAGTTCCATGTATCACCTTGGGGCAGGACAGGAATCATGGGATAAGACTACTTCTTTCTGTGTATCTCTTTTGGGAGGAGAGTACTTTTCCTAAAAGCAGCCCATGTTTACATTTATGTTTTATTGGCCAAAATGCATCCCAAGCCAAAAACTGCCAACCATAATTGCTAAGAAGAATTGGATGCAGCTGTCAAGAGTGGGGCATGAAGAGGACAGGATCCTGAACAGAATCAAAGCTCTATAAGGAGGAATGACAAATGGAGTAAACATTGCACAGGTGGCCAATAAAACCTACTACACGTGGTAAGAGATTCTTTGAGGACCACGAATTTTAGAAATAGTAATGATTATGGCAGACTGTAGAGCTAGAAAGACTTGGATTTGAATAATGACTCCCTAACTTCCTAGTTATAAGTGTAAAGATGCTGTGAATATTAAATGAAATAATGCATACAAAATGCTTGTCACAGTATCTGGCACATATTAAGTACTCAATAATTGGTAATTATTTAGATTAGCATATAGAACTTTTAATCACTTTCTGTTCTAAGCTCAATTATTCTCTACTATTCCCAAGTGTTGAGTAAGAGTTCATTATGTAGAATAGACTTGTGTTAGTGATGCTCTAAGAAATGGAGGAGAAAAGCTTGCATCTCTTCTTGGGGAAAAGGAGTGTTAGGACCGCAGATGCAGGAGGCAAGATAGTGAGATAGGATCAAAAACTGAGCTGTGAGTAGAGGTTTGGAGCAGAAGGTGAGAGACTCAGTAAAGTCAAGTGTTCTCAGGAGAGCAGAGCTATGTGCAATAGGAGTTTGATTGATTCTATTTAATACTACAGGGAAGGCTAAGGTCTTAGAAACATTTGGGTCACATGCACATTTAAAAAGGCTAGCAGTACAAGGCAAACATGACTATTGAGTGATGCTATAGGAACTGAAAGAAAGAGAAAATGCCATGGATTACAGTGGTCAGAAAAGGCCTTACATGACATGTGAAACTTAGGCTTGACTTTGATGAATGTTTAAGATTAGGTTGAGGGAAGATGAGAGAGCATTCTAGGTAGAGAGAATGACAAGAGCAAAGTTGTGGAGCCAAGAATATGCAAAGGATGAAAAAATACGAACTTGGTTTATTGCAGTGGTCAAAGTATGAGATGATAATGCTATGAACCAGGAAGCTGGCTACTGAGGAAATAATGTTCTGCTTTTGCAATTAAAAATATGATTGTGATATGATAAAGGTGAAGATAGTTAAATATGATTATTTAAAAATAATTCTAACAAATAGCCCTGGCTGGTGTAGCTCAGTGGATTGAGCTTGGGCTGCGAACCAAAGAGTCACCAGTTCTATTCCCAGTCAGGGCACATGCCTGGGTTGCAGGCCAGGTTCCCAGTGTGGGCCATATGAGAGGCAACCACACATTGATGTTTCTCTCCCTCTCTTTCTCCCTCCCATCCCCTCTCTCTAAATAAATAAATAAATAAATAAATAAATAAATAAAATCTTTAAAAAATAATTCTAACAAATAGAATCACAAATTTAAAATATCATAGTTACTAAATTTATTAATTTATTAAAATTGATAGCACAAATAACCTTTTTGTTATGGCTGTTTTTTTAAATTCTCACCTGAGGATATGCTTATTGATTTGAGGGCGGGCGGGGGAGAGAGAGAGAGAGAAACATCAGTGTGAGAGAGAAACATGGATTAGCTGCCTCCCATATACACCCTGACCAGGGATCGAATCTGCAACCCAGGTATATGCCCTGACCAGAGATGAAACCCACAACCTTTTGGTATATGGAACACTCCAACCAACTGAGCCACCCAACCAGGGCTGATGACTGTTTTTAATGCTGTTCATTATCACTATGAAGTCATAAGACCATAGAAACAATAGTTGAATAGCATGAAAGGGCTAAGAAAGGTATAGTTTTAAAATGAAGCACCATTGAAAGTTACAAAATGTGGAAGTTACATGATGGGTAGTTACTTTGGCTACATGTCCAAGATGGGTTAGAGGGTGGAGAGACCAAAGGATTGAGAAATGTGTAAGATTCCAAGCATGAGGCAACAAGGATCTGGGCTCCATCTAGAAGAATAAAGGAAAGGGTGGGTTTCAGAGATGCCTAGCCCCGCACTAATTCTTTATACTGTCAGCCCCATTCCTGTTTAACACAGCCAGAAGCACAGTGAGGGAGAACTCTGGGAACTCCTGGGACACACTCGCAATCCTGATTATTTCCCCAACTGTTTCCCAAACCACATTCTGACAGGCTCCTGGCCCCCTTCTCCCACTGACTGCTCCTCCTTACCCTTTGGACTTCACCCCAACATTACTTCTCTGGTTACTAGTTTGGTTTCTACCATGGGTAGGAAGTTTCATCAGCTATAAGAAACACACAATCCAAGGCCATAAGGATATTTGTTGCTTACTTAACAGGAAGATATTTCAAGGCTCATTTGGTAAAAAGAAGGCAGATTCCATCTTGCCTACCCAGTGAATCAGCAACCTCTTCTCTTGTGATTGTCAAATGGCTGCAATCTTTCTAGGGAACATCCCTCACACAATGGCATTTTCTGGAAGTGAGAGAAGGGAGGCAAATGGTTTTCTCCTCAGTTTCTTTTTCTTTTGTCAGGGATTAACATTTTTCCTACAAGCCTTCAACTGACTTCTCACATTGCTCTATTCAAGTCGAGCTTACCTGCCCACTCCTAGACCAATCACTGGCAAACAAGAATAGATTCACATGATTGGCTTACCCCAGTTATCATTTATCCTGTGAACTGGGCTTTTTTTTTTTTTCCTGAACAAAGATGAGGCTTGTTAGCAGGCAGGAAGGAAAATGGCATTTGGACAGGCAACCTGAGGTATCTGGCATGGACTAAGTACAGAACCTCATCCTGCCTATCCCAGCCTGCCCCATGTCATCACTTCTCAACTCATTCTTGAAACCCTGCCCTCAGCGCATCCATTCCTACTTTCACTACTTCTCCAAAGGGAAGCTCTTGGCCTGATTTGTCCTGGGTCCTTAAGGAAGCAAGATGTAGACAGGAGCCATGATGAAAGAAGACTTGACTGGACATGGCCATTGCCTAGATTCTCAGGGGAAGGCAGAGAGTTGCTCTAGGATACCAGTGAGGTCATTTGAACCTCTGTTACTCTTTTTACCTTATATGTAAAGATTAGGGAACTGAGCTCCTTTGTTTTTAATCCCTGGAGTCTGCAAGTTGTTGGGTTTTAAAGAGATGGATAATATAAACATCAAGGATTAGAGAACAGTTTGAGGAGGAGCTGAAAGAATAGTGGGTGCCAATGTGTCTGCAGATGACAGAGCTTTTGTAAGCTTCTCTCTGATTATCATTTCTTTTCTGTGGTTCATTTCTCATTAAAATTTTGCTCAGTGCTTTGGCATGGATAAACCTTGGCAATGTCTCTGAAAAAATAATTATCATGTATTTTTTTTTCTTGTTAAAGCCAAACAGATTTTTAAAATGGTTACAGCTCTAGTATTCATTGGGAAAAATCTATTCAGTGTTTAGGAAGTGGGTATCATTAGAGTTCTGTAATGTAGCTAATTTCACTCCACTGTTCTCTGTTTGCATCTACCTTTTATCATTCTTTATTCCAACACTTCTAATAACCATAGATATAAAAGGGGCATATGTTCCTTTGTTTTTTAAAATAAGTTATTGGTTTATTTCATCCTCGGTGCTCTGCTGCCCTGTCCTTACAAATACACCCATTAACCTTAATGCCCTGGGATTTATTTTTTAATTGAGAGGAAGACGAGGCCTTGTGACTAATAGGAGTCAACTGTCTCTTACCCTAAAATAGGTTGTTTAAATATCATCCCAAGCTATGTTTATGCTAGGGCTTTTTATTTATGCCAAATAAAATTTATGATAAAATTTGAGCCCAATTGAAAAGAACCCTAAGGAAGAAAAGCTTTTCATTAAAGGGTGACCTCATCTCGCATTCCACCTACCTTTCATACCCCTTACTTGTGTACACACACACACACACACACACACACACACACAACCACACACAGGAGGCTTTCCTGTCCTCTGGCCACACAGCATCAGTCTTTATTCACAGAAAAAAGATCTCAGACCTCCATACATTTGCTCATTATATTCTCTTTGTGTAGAAGGGCCATGCCTCTCTGTCTGGTTTTCTACATTATCCTTCAAGGTCTTGTTCAAAACTCATGGTCAGACCTTTCTAGACCTCACTCCTATTCTCGTCCATTCCCATAATAGTTTCTACATAGGTAGCTTTACTCTAATGCTTGTAATATCTCAGGCCCTGCTTGTTCCAGCCCTGCCCACTTCTGGCTGGAGTCAGTCTTCACCCTTGGAGAGTTCTTCTTAGCACTAGGGCACTTCATCCTCCTACTAGCCCTGATCCTGCTTAGAGATGCCAGCTGCAGCTCACCCAGCAGTTAGATCAAGCCTTTGGGTACCAACATCACCCAAGTGTGTTCACCTCTTTGGGCATTAAAATTAGGACAGCTGAATATTCTCTAGCCTGATTTATTCCCTTCTCCCTACCATCTTGATTTATTGCTAGACTGTGAACTCACTGAGTGTGGGGACCAGACTTTGCAACTTGGAGGTAATATAAATTGCAATATCTCCAGCAGTGATAGTGAGAGCTGTATTAAAGTCCTCAGTTTAATTTGTTTTGAGTTATGGTGCACAGGGTTTTAAGAATAGAGGCTCCAAAGATTGCTCCCTTGGTGAAGAGTTCTTCTAAAACAAGCAGTTCACAGAAAAGGAAAAACTAATGGCTCTGGAACATCTGAAATTATATTTATCCTCACTCATAATGTGAGGAGTACAATTGAAATATATGCGGAGATACTATTTTTCACTAACCAAAACGTAAGAAGCAAAAACTTTGTTAACATACTGTGTCCTTGAGGATATGCAATGCAATAACAGGTGCTCTTGTGCAGATGCACATGCTCTTTGACCTACAAATATTATTTCTAGAAATTTAGCCTGTATATATGCAGGTATGTGCACAAAGCAACTTCCATATGTTATTTATTTCCATGTTATTTATTTCTATTAGTTGTAATAAAAGAAGAGTGAAACAACCTAAAGTTTCATCAATAGGAGAATGAATGAGTAAATCATGGTACATCACCTGTTGGAATACTATGCAGCCAAAAATGTTTTGGAGGTTTTTAATGTACCAACTGGAACAATTTCCAAGATATATTATTGGGAGGGGAGCAGAAGGCATGAAGTACCAGGGGCATGTGTGTGGGAGGGAGATTTTCACTGTTTACCCTTTTGTGCCTTTACTTTTTTGAACCATGTGAATGCATTACCTATTAAAGAAAACAAAATATAAAAAGAGCATTTGTAACTATAGAGTATCATATCTTTTCCCTAACACTCAGCACAGGCTTTGGCATTTTACAGGTGTTCAGGTTCCCTAGAAAACAGAGTCTGAAATAAGAGTTCATATATCCATCGTTTTAGAGAGGAGTGGAGTCTCAGAGACGTGAGAGTGAAGAGAAAAGGGGAGTAAGTCAGGGAAAGGAAGTAAATACAAAACACAGCAGATTGTTTGGTGTTCAGAGAGGCCATGAGAAACCAGAACAGTCCATGGATAGGATGAAAGATAATTTGTTGGGTTCTCCCTGTTTCTCACTGGTTAAAGTCTACCCTGTGGGGACATTAACTCCTTTTACCCTTCTGTGATTTCCAGCTAGTCCAGGCAGAGCCTTCAGGGTTCAGCCCAGCCAGTGTGCGTATACAGAAGTCCCTCCTTGTTAGGTGACACTGTACACAGGGACCCCTCTTTCTGTTGCATTATGGTGGAAACATGTCAAGTGGCTGAGGTTTGGGAGTGGTGACCAGATTCTGTTGAGTGATCTGGTATGGTACATAAATGGGTTCAAAGCAGAAGGTTTTTTTTTTTTTAAAAAAACAGACTTTATTTTTTAGAGTGGTTTTAGATTTACAGCGAAACTGAAAAGGTACAGAGATTTTCCATATACTCCCTGCGCCTACTCACTCAGTCTCCCCCACCATCAACATCCTGCACCAGGGTGAGACATTTGTCATAAGGAATGAACCTACATCGCTATCACCCAAACTCAGAAAAGTTCTTATTTGCTTCTGTTCGTTTAATAGGTTGGCTGATGGGTTAAAATAGTGAAGATATTTCTTATTAAACTATTAATTGGAGGATTTGTAAGAACCTAAGCTATTTAAATCCCCAAACCCACAATTATGTTGCAGTAGTGCTCGATTATTCCACTTCACTTGAGGTTGCACATGGTTGTATCTGTTTCTGTTTAATACCATGTACTTTCAATAGACTAATCTAAAATATCTATTGCTGAATTGAAGATACTATTCTGGGTGAGGTGCAGGCAGACAAGTAAAATATATCTCCTTTCTCCCCAAACTATTAAAAAAGCATACAGACTTAAATAGGAATACAAAAATTACAAAAGAGTACTTTACAACAAAACAGCACAAAATGTGCCTGATACAGTAAGGTCTGTGCAATTTCTTTGTACCTGGAGTAGTTGCTGAAGACCTGATAGAGAAGCAGCAACTTGCACTGGGCTTAAATTATGGACAAGACTTGGAGAGGAGTATAGAAACTGAGGCCATTCTGGATGGCAGCCTAACCTAAGCCCCAAGTTCTGAAACTTGGGATGTCATGTGTAGACTGGTTCTTTTTGTTTGTTTGTTTGCTTGCTTTTGATACTAAGTGGGGTGGTTTGAGACAAGTTCTGCAAAGGTAGGTAGGGACTGTGTTGGTCAAGGCTTTCAAATTATTTGCAAATGAACTAGAATTTTATTCGGTAATCCAGGGGAAATCTTTGGAATTTTTGAGTAGGGCAGTCACATACCCTATTGGGAAATAGTTTCTAGTGAAATGTCTTCAGCACACTCTTACCCCTAACTAAATCAGAAGACATTCCCCCCACTCTGTCATGGAAATGTCTGCAGTGAGCTGACTCTATTCTGAAGCAGGTAATTTCTCTGGATACAGAACTTTGTAGATCATCAGGGGGCTATTTGTAAAGGAAATAGTTTAATTGTTGGCTCTCTATATTTTACACGGCATAAGCATTTTATAGAAGGTAGTTAAGGAGCAGTTTTCAAAGTCTGAATCTAGATCAGGTCGGAGAAAACTGAGAATCGCTAGCCCCTGAATGGAGGGTAGCAGCGTTTATCAGCAGCATCTAAGAACCTAGGGCCAGAGCCTATAACATCACATCCTCTCCTTTGTGCTATCAGTTGGATGCAACAGGAAACTGACGAAGGTGCTCAGCAGTTTCCTTTCTACTCAGACCTGACTAGTTTCCTCTGCAGATTGCTCCCAGCTTATTGTAAAGGAAAATCATGAAATACCAGTCAATTTCCTCCAGTTGGATCAAATCTAGCACAAGGAAGGAAAAGCAAATTTCTAAGATTAGTCAGTTTCCCTTTACAGCTATAAGCTCGGTTCAGCGCCTCCAGCTGACCCTTCTCCTTAGATGTCTCTCTCTGATGGCTCAGCTTCACGTCACAGGCGGGGTAAGAACTTGTGGCAAAGTGAACAAAACATATTATGCAATTCTTATAGGAAATCTTGGTTTCATCCATGGGAAAGCTGCCCATACAGTATAACTTTTTTAAAAAATTTTAATTGTTGTTCTTGTACAGTTTTCTGTCTTCTACTCCCATCCCATCCCACCACCCCAGCCCTCCCCAGCTCCCTCCCATTTCCACCCCCCCAGCTTTTGTCCATGTGTCTTTCATACTTGTTGCTCTAAACAGTATAACTTATTTGATAAGCATTTCATTCTCCTTTGACTTCCATCAAACTCATTGGTTCAAGGGTGTTAAACAAAATAGAGATGGATCCAATTCTAATGGATATAACCAGTAACCAAGTTCTTTTGCTCTTTTCTTAGTATGACTAAGAAGGAGTTGTTTCGATAAAGAATATTTGTGCAAAATTAACAAAGGACTGGAATTAGTTTACTGAAAGAGATAGGGTTGAACTACTCTAAAGAGCAAGAAGTTATGTCTGGTGTCCTAGGAAGTAACCTGGATTTTGCTGAGTATGAGGGAGACGCTCTGGCCTGCTTCAGAAAAAAAGAAAAAGTAGCTAAGAGTCTGGCATCTGAAGAATGTGACTGGCTTACTTGTAGAAGTAATTCAACTTGAAAATGGGAATTACCATTTAAAATATCTTCTCAGCAAACTTAAGCAATGCTGTTTTGGAGTTCACACTGAATGAGAGTATATTAATTTGGCAGATGGATGACTATTCCTCATCACATTCTTTTCCTTGTTATTTGTTTAACTTACCTGCTTTTAATTTCCCTTTGAAAATTTTCATTTCTTTATGTATGGTTATTATTAAAATGATATTCCCCCATATGTCCCTTTCATACATTTGCATATTTTTTGACATTTATGCTGTAGAGATTCCTCTAGCCAAGGTCATAAATTGTGATTGCTGAAATTGATAATGCAATAAAAACAAGAACAGAAATGTTACGAGCTTTGAAATATGAATAGTTGATAAACAGACTGTAAGAATAGCCTCGGCTGGTGTGGCTCAGTGGGTTGGGTGCTATCCACAAACCACAAGGTTGCTAGTTCAACTCCCGGTCAGGGCACATGCCTGGGTTGAGGGCCAGGTCTGTGGTTGGGGGTGTGCGAGAGGCAACCGATTGATGTTTCTCTTGCACATTGATGATGATTCTCTCCCCTCTCTCTCCCTCCCTTCCCCTCTCTCTACACATAAATAAATAAAATCTTAAAAAGAAACCTGCTGTGTGAATAAACAAGGTAGGAATTCAAGGTTTAACTTCAGTAGCATTTGGAGCAGCCACAGTAACAGGCGTCTGACAGCTAACAGATTTGCGGGGTCGTGGCAGTCTATTCCTTTTTTTCCCAGGGACTAATTATCGATGGCTTTACAGATTTGCTAACATACTGTGAAGTTCTTAAAAACAACTTGGTTGATAAACCAGTAGTAACTATTAAACTAACAAACAAATGAACAGACTTGCACATAAATAAAGGGCCTAATAATCTTTTAAGGACTCTTTAGGCTTTTCCTTAACACTTACAAGGACAAGGTACCTTCTATTTGTAAAGATAGACCGTATCTTTGATGAGGTGAGTATACTCAGATGTTTTTGTGCAATTAGCCTGAATCAGTAATAGGGTTTCCATTATCGTCATCATAAACTGGGTCCTAAATGAACTTACCTAGCTAAAATAGGGCAAGTGATTAATTTGATGTAGGCAAAACCTCAACCAATCTTAATTCCAGTCAATTGAAAATATTTTACATTTCAGAGTCACCTATGAGCATTTTATGATAAATACTTCAATAGGCTACAAAAATTGTGGAAGCGTCTTAGGTCGGCTTTGTCCCACTCACCCTGCCCTGTCCGCCCTTCCCAGGTGTTGATGTCCAGGGCACTCATTAATAAACATCCTGCATGCTCCGAACTCTGTCTCAGATGTGCATCTAAATGAACTTGATCTTCAACAGGGACTGTTTAAAAGCAGCACTGACCAACTAGAATGTGAGTTAGAAAGAGAAACTGAAAGGGATGGAGACTCATAGGAGAAGTACCTGAAGGTAGGGGGGAGGGGCAAAAAATAGGGAAGAAAAGTTTAGGTAACAATGATTCAGTAAATGGACTTAAATCTAAGGGTAAGTTTCTTAACCTCTGTATGTGTCAGTTTTCTGCAGGGCCCATGATAATAGCACCTAGGGTTGTTGTGAAAGTTAAATGAGTTAATAGAAGTAAGGCACTTTAAATAGTGTCTACAATACAGTTAATAGTGTTAATAGGTAACAGTGAACATTTTATGTAAGTGTTCACTGTTATTATTACTTGACTCATCAGCTATGTGAAGAATTATTATGTAGAGGAGGTATTTCACTTCATTGTGTGTCTCCAGAGAGCATTACTAAGACCAGTGGATGAGAACCCCAGCAAACTTGGCTTTGGCTCAAAGATGAACTCCATCTAGGGCAATAATTTTCAACCCATGTGCCACAAGAATTTTTAAAACATGCACTGTCCTCTTTTCCTTAGACTGTCAAATTTGAAAAATGACACCAGCCAATACAAAATAGCCATCCAATGTGAATACCCTGTCTTGAACCTTAGATATATAGGTCATCTTATTGGTCACATTGCATAACAAGGTTGCATCTGATTGGTTAATTCTTGGTACCAGAAATCCTTTATACAAATATAGGCACCTGATTTTTTTTAAAAAAGTCACTGTGGAGCTAAAAGGGTAGGTAATTACTATTATTGTTATTTCTGTAAATCAATCAAAGTTACACCTATTTTTTAGTCAGATTGTCAAAAACATATGTTTGTGTATGTGCCACAAAATTTTAGTAATTAGTGTATGTGTGCCATGAGATGAAAAAGGTCAAAAGTCACTGATCTAAGGAGATGGTAGGCAACTTGTACTAGAGGGACTCCTCTTGGTAGGGATGTTGGGGGGTGGGAATGGATTGGGCTGGAAGCTGGATAAGATGAATCCTCTATTATAGCTGCCTCTCCTCTCATTTTCGAAACAGCTCCTCCTTCCTTGTCAGATGAGCTGCAGGCTTGAAGGAAGCAGAAGTCAGAGCTCTAGCATGTTCAATGATTTGAACCGCTTTCTTCCTAAACAGAGGCAGAATGCCGCTGGCACCCACACAACCATCTTCTTACATCCCCTGCATTTCCTCTTCCCCCCATCCAAACCCAGATAAAGGCAGTGGGTGAATGTGTTGGCTTGTGCTGGTTAAAATTGTAAATTGGGCCATATCGTTCTTTCTTTATCTCCTCATTATTTTCTATTCTTTGGCATTTTTCTCCCCTACTTTGACAGAGAAATGATCCAGGAGTTAAAAGGCTTATGATTTAGTCTTAGCACAGTTAAAATCTACCCATTTGGTCATGAACAAATGGAGGAATTTCTCTGGGCTAAGCTCCCTCTTCTGTAAAGGCTGCATTTTGGTGGATGACACAACAAGGGAGATGATCATAGAAATCTCCCAGATTTCCTCAAACGCAAACATTCCATTTCATGTCAAGATACCAAATCCACAGGGCATACGGTTCCTTTATGTTATTATCTCGCAGTCCAGGTCCCTTTGTGAGACAGCTTTGCCTCCTAAGAATACTTGATCCTTAAAGGACTCTTACATTATCCACTAAAGTGTGTGTGACAGGTATCTCATTCTTTTGGAAATCTAGTTTTAATAGATTGCTATTAAACTGTAGTTGAATTTGTTAAATTAACCTGTGATAATGTCACCTTCAAAAGAGACAAATTTTACTGATATTTTGGGGAACATTACTTAACCCCCAAAGTGACGTAAATGGTAGCAACATTGCAGAATGTGGAGATGTTTGGGGATGGGGTAAACCCTTCGATGACCTCTGCACTATTTTAATTGAACAGTGTAATCAACTATTTAGTTTACCTGCACCTGTCACTAGCCCTTGAGTGTAAATACTATTAGTGATAGTAAATGGCCTAGTTTAAGAAATGGCCTATTTCAAGAATATAGACTTTGGGTTCAGACAGCCCTTTAAATAAAATTCAAGTTCAACCTCTTTCTTTTTTTTTAAGATTTTATTTATTTATTTTTAGACAGAGGGAAGGGAAGGAGAAAGAGAGGGAGAGAAACATCAATGTATGGTTGCCACTCATGTGCCCCTTACTGGGGACCTGGCCTGCACCCCAGGCATGTGCCCTGACTGGGAATTGAACCAGCAACCCTCTGGTTCGCAGGCTGCACTCAATCCACTGAGCTACAACAGCCAGGGCTCAACCTCTTTCTACCAATGTGACCACTAGCTATTGCTAATTCTGAGTTTCTAAATGTGTAATATAGGTAGTTGTGAACATTTTAAGTAAGCAAATATATATAACATGATAAGCACTCAACAAGTGGCGGTTATTATTCTCACCATTGTAGGAAACTTGAAAATGGCTAACTGGTTGATTTTCACCTTCATCTCAAGCTCAGATTTCTTCCACTTATAAAAAATAATGCAGCCAGCTCTTGCTTTGCTCACATTGCAGGGTCAATATTCCTAACCCCAATCAGCATTCACTGAGGGAAGACTTGGTGAATGTGAATAAATTATGGTTAACCTACAGTGGCCAATTAGCCAAAGTCACTTCTGCTGTTACAGTGCTGTGGCAGCCTGGCAGGATACTCTCTTCAGCTTGGTTTTCACAGTGATTCATGTCCCAGGAACAACTGTCTCACCTGTCACCATTCAGGAGTGATTCGGATACTGAAGAGCTGGACTTCACTTTGGTGGCAGTGATTTACAAGGAAAGTATGGACAGATCAGCTCTGAAAGCTCTTGACAGGCAAACTGGGCCCTTAATTGGTTTGGCTTTGACTATAATGGCTAATATAATAATCAATAATGTAGCTGGTTAATAAGCGTAGAATCCAAAAAGTCCCTGCTTTAAGGAAACCACTATTTTGAAGTTGTTGTGAATTATTTTCATATGTTTCATACTTTTTAGGTAAATATGTAAAAACCCATAACAATATGTTATTTTGCACTTATAACTTTAAACAGATAGTATTATTTTGTACATATGATTCTGCCTTAATATATTTCTGAGATTTGTCCATCTTGATAGATTTCTTTGTCTCTTTATTGTTGTACTGGAGTCCATTTAATGAATACACTGTTTTGATTATTAGGGTTAATTGTGGCTAAAGATGACCAGCAAAAAAAAAACAAAAACAAAATAACAGGGTCTTAAACAAGAAAAGAAAATTTTTCTCTCTGTTTTGTGTAAGTCTGAAGGTGCTTTTCCAGGAATAGTGTGGAATGCCATGGGTTCAGAGACGTGGGCTCTCTCTGTCTTGTTACTCCTCTCTGCATGGACTTTTATAAACACGTCACCTCAGAGTTCACAATGGCTGCCTCAGTTCTAGTGGACATGCCTGCTGTTCCTATAGCAGAGTGAAGAAAGAGAAGATGTCTTATTCCCCAATTTTGCTCCCATCCCATTAACTAAAACTTAATTACACTATCACAGCTCTAAAGGAGAATTGAAAAAGAATCTTTATTCCTACTGACCACATGCCTAAAATTTGTTTGTTCAATTACTGATGAGGAAGGGGTAAGGGGATTTTGAGGACCAAGTACCAGTCTCTACCACAGTGAACATTTAGGTGATTTCCAAATTTTTGATCCTAGAAACAGTGCTGTGACAAACATTTATATATGTCTTCTCGTGCTCATGTGAGAGAGTTTCTCTAGAGAAATATGTTGTTGGTAATTTATATTTTCAACCTTACCAATTGTTCTCCAAAATGATTGTGTTTTTTACTCCAGTGGTAAGAAAGTTTGGTTTGCCACATACTCCTTATATTTGAGATTAGATTTCTTTTTTTAAAATGTTTTTATAATGTGATGGGATCATGAGGTGGTGACTTTGCAAAGGCAGTTTTCGTAGAGAGGTGGGAACCAAAACCTGGGTTGAGACAGAGTGGGAAATGGCAAAGTCAAGCTAGTGAGTGTAAACTGCTCCTACACTAAGCTCAGCTGCAAGAGGAATTGAAGTAAAGCCTTACGTATAATTAGTAGAGCATTTGTGTTACAATTGGAGAGTCTGGAACTGTTCGAGATAAAGCAGTAGAGAATATACTTGAGAATGAGAGGATAGCAATTGATGTGATTGCCAAGGGTTTTAACTTCAAAGGTGGGAGACATTTCCAAGTGACGACTGAAGTGGGCAAGGTGTGAGAGTGTGTTGCTGCTCTTTTATATTCCAGAGCCCAAGATGCAGTGAAGCTTCAAGGCAGCCAAATAAACTATTCATTCAACAAATATTTTCAAGCACCTCCTAGGTATTAGGCATTGTTCTAGAAACTAGAGTTGCATCTTGACTAAAATAAACAAAATCTTTCAAAAGAGCTGACAGACAACAAGTATATAAACAAATGAGATAATCTGTGATAGCACAAAGAGCTACTAAGAAAATAAAACAGGAGAAGATGGCGTTTTAGCTAGGATTAACAAGAGTGTAGGTGGGATATTACTCTGGTACCTGTGAAAAAGAGGAACTGGAGATGTCAGTGTCAATAGGCAAATGGTTGGCTAAGTGAATGGGGGTGGGGTGAGATGAGGGGTTATTCTAAGGAAGGGCCTCTGTGGAGGGAATTATGGGTAACCTGGGTGTCCTGGAAGCTGCAGATAATGTTAGCAGATTTTCTAGCTCTGTTGCTTTCGTAGCTGGGGAGAGAAGATAGAGCTATTAATTGACAAGAATTATTGTTTTATCTTCAACTTATGGCTTATGAAGAGCAGATGTTTTAGAATTTACTTCCTGATATGCTTTGAAACAGAGATTATTGAGTATCAGTAGCTATTTCTTCCCTATAGGGGAAGGGTCATCAAGGAACATGTATAAAGGACCCAAGGACAAAGCCAAAGGGGGTAGGATTGAAGGTGGGAGGTGGGGATGGCTCCTGTATTTGAACAACAATTAAAGAAAAAGAAAACAAAACAAATGATATAAACTTATGCACCCCCCCCCCTTTTTTTTTTCTAGAAGATCTCCTTTTGGTCCTGGACAAGAAGGCCATTCTTATTTATTTTAGAATATGAAATATTCATCTCTTGATAAATTATGAAATATCTCTTAATTTTCCCCCTTTTCCTTTATGTCCAGCCCCCCTCTTTTTTAACCTTTTCGATGTTGAGATTTCTGGAACATATCTGAAACCCAGGAAGCCAATTGCTATCAGGAGAAACAAGAAACAGAAAAGAAAAAAAAAAGAGCTTTCACTTTTCAAAGTTCATTAACCTTAAAGTAGAATAATATTTCTTTATTATATCCAGCAGAGGAGTGATGTGGATTATGCTAGAAACTGGCATAAAAGCCTGTTGTTCTTGGCAAGTGAGTCAGCTGAGATGAAAATGTTAACATATTTGAACAGATATGAGTCAATTCTACTCTGAGGGTGAGAAGAAGTGTGGTTTACTGTACCAGCATGTATATCACAGAAAAACCTGAAAAACACTGTAAGGAACCCATGAGAGATCTGGCAATCAAACTGTAAAGATTCCCTTTAAAATTAAGATAGCAATTTTCACAAAGGTATGGGTCCAGAACATTTAGAGCAAACATACACAAAACAATCATTTCTAGACATATATAACATGATTTTAATGATTTTCTTTTTTCTGTTCCCAAAGCAACCAAACAGAGAGGCAGGGAGACAGAATAAAAAGAACTCTGAAGTAATTCTGGCCTTATCCCTAATTATACTAATTAGCTGTGAGATGATGGGTAAACCACTTAATTTCTTTGGAATTACTTTTTATATTTGCAAATACTGGGATTGGTCTCAGTCGTTACTGTCCCTTTCTGATGTAAAATAATATAATTTGGAGTTATACGCTGCAAAGGGATGTCCTATTATGATCCTGGGGTGGCCCATAAAAAAACCTGCACCGGAATGTCCAGGGACTGGGTGGAAATTTCAATGACACTATTTCCTGTTGTTATACCAGATCTCTATCCAGCTTTCTAGGTTGATGAGGCAGTGGGAAGCCGTTTGTGAATGTCTGTGCATGTTGGCAATGGTCAGCTAATAGGGTCAGCTAATAGGAGGGTTAGGCGGGCTGCACAACAGCAAATAATAATTTAGACCAGAAGCCCTTCTTCCATGTGACAGCAGACCCCTGTTTGAAAGAAATGGTTCGATAAGTTTCTGATTCAAAATAGTTAACTGACCTCATGAGTCAACCTTTCCTTCCTGTCAAAAGCGCACAGAAATGGCAGAACTAATTTAGAAGTGCTAACCCCCAGCAGCTCTAGAAAGCCGGAAAGAGGGCTGTTGTTTCACAAGAGGAATTTAGGGGGAGTAGTTTCTTGGTAACTTGCTTACTCTCTTTGGGTCTTCCAGCCCTTGGGTAAAGTACTTTCCTTCTCTGTGCCTCAGTGTTTGTATCTGAAAAATAGAGATAACAGTGTTTCTATGAGGATTAATACAAGAAAAGTGCTGTTCACGTACCTGTAATAATAGGTATTATTGCAGGTTTAACATTGAATAGCAAAGAAGATGGGATTAGTCATGGATGATGCTATTTATGGGGATTAAACAAACCCTATAATCCCATTTAGGTGAAAAATAACAGCTCTGATAATCCATGAAAAAGAAACCTAAAATGCTAAGAAATATGGGCAGAGGAAGGCAGCCAGTAAGGAAATTGATTACAGTAGTGTATCGACCTGTTAGTGTCCAAGTGGCTGCCGTAGCATCTGCCCCAGGTTAAAGCCATGAGCTCTGCTCTGAATTAACTGGGATATTTGCCGTGAGACGCTCCCAAAATGGGTGCTGGGGCCAAAGAGAGAAATGGGACAATATCCCAGCTATCTTCCATCTGTCATAAGAGGGATGAAAATGTAATTTGCTGCCGAAACTGGGACACTTTTGAGTAAAAGCAAGCACTAGGAATAATTATGCCAGGATAAGAAGTGCAACCCGTCACTGTCCCAGGCAAGCCAGGACATTATTTCCCTTGGCATGAGGGGTGGGGCACACCTGCACCCG
>PVKU01006622.1:0-10243 GCA_004027475.1 Anoura caudifer
ATGGCATATTAAAAAGTCATGAAAAATATTGTATTTTACAATAATGTTTCCTGAGAACACAATTAATATGGGGATCCATGATGGTCATCAGCATAGTAAATGCCCAGAGAAGTATTACACTTACATGTGTTTGTTGTGTGAATTAATAAGCTTTTGTTTAGAAAATGTTGCATAACAAAAAAACTTCAAATCTCAGTTGCTTACAACTATGGTGTTGTTTCTATCCACAGGTCAGCTGGTTTGGTTCAGCTAGAAATGGCAAGTCATATATAGATCTAGTACATGCGTTCATCCTTTTGGGACCCAGGATGAAGGAGCATTTGTTACTTGGAGAAAGCTCTTCTCATGATGGTGGACAGAAGTGTAAGAGGCCAAGCTAAATCATGCATTTGATTTGGATTAAAATTCGCTGCTTGGATGTGCCATATATCATGTCGACTGACATCCCACGGGTCAAAACAAGTCACATGACCAAGACAAACAACAATGGGGTAGGGAGCTATCGCTCTCCACAGAGTACGGAGAGCAGTGAATGGGTATTCACTCAAAATTAATACATTCCAGATAGATGTTGTATAATCAAGAACTTTACAAAATTATCTAACAACACGATACCTTTCTTTTTTAAAATTTGGTTTTCCCAAATTTCAAGGAACTAGTGTCTCTAAGCATAATTTGAGATGATTTAAGGAAAGTTATGTTAAAAATATTTTTAAAGAATACTATGTTTTAATTAATAAAAGTGTAAAATGTCTTCTGATGTGATACTTTTTTTTTGCACAGAAGATAATTAAAAGACCAATAATACTTTGAATTTATAACAACACCTCACTTTGAAGAATCTTATTGAATGACATATTTATATCTTTTTGTTCTAATCTCAAAATGGAAAGTCTGAATCTCATAAATGTTTGTGATTTCCCAGGTTAGAGCAGTAGAACCAAGCCCCAAATCCTGGGTTGCCACCACTCATCATTTGGGTAAACTGCACCTCATGGTTATGTGCATGCAATAAACTGTATCAAATATGATATAAATAAGCTTAGTAGATTTAGGAATGATAAAATCAGCTTTTGCATAGTTTTTATTTAAAATGTGTTTGTATAAGTACCACATGCCTAGATGACCATCAGTAAATGATTGGATCAAAAAACTATCGTGCAGGAGAGAAGATGGTGGCACGGTAAGAGGATGCACATCCCTCTTCCCCCTTCACACAGGTGAAAAACCCGGACCACAGCAAACAGACACCAGAAACACAGAATATTTGAAAACAGGAGATTGAAAATCACAGTGGACATTGAAAAACCAGATGGTAAGGAGAGTACTCCAGCAGTGCAGAGACCAGGGCGGGGGCTGAGATCCTGGGCCAGTGCTGGCCATAGACTCTA
Source organism: Anoura caudifer (assembly GCA_004027475.1). Taxonomy (NCBI): domain Eukaryota; kingdom Metazoa; phylum Chordata; class Mammalia; order Chiroptera; family Phyllostomidae; genus Anoura; species Anoura caudifer. The sequence continues at coordinate 1,392 of PVKU01006622.1, forward strand.
GGGAGAGAGCTGGGTCAACCGCTCCCTGATCAGCCAAACAAGATCTCAGCAGCACTGGGATAAACCTGGTTGCTTGAAATCTCACAGAGAGGAGTTAAGATCTCATAGCCCTGGGAGGACTGCATGTTGGAGCTCGCGCTACAGTCTACGCCCATGCAACATTGGGAACAGCTGCGTGGAGATCCATCAGCACCAGCATGCCACTGGGGGACCTGTGCTACAGTCACTCGGTGCTACAGTCTCTCAGCACCCGAGCACCATCAGGGAGCTGTGATACCATATGGTGTCTTGGCACCTGCACCTCATCAGAGAGCTGAGATACCATAGGGTCTCTCAGCGCCCACGTGACAACAAGGAGCTGCAATAAAGTCTCTCAGCACCCTTGCGCCATTGGGGACCTGAGTGGGCTGCTGGGAGATCTTAGACACCAGTGTGCGACCTGCTTGGGGGTTGATTCGTGCTCGCAGGACAGTTGGCACCTGTGCATGGAAGGCTGAAAGACCATTAGTGCTTCCGTGCGTGCACGACCACAGTAGGCGCCTGCTGCCTCAGAAGACACACCTGAAGCCCTGTGCGCAGATGTCCCGGGCTAGTTCTGAGAATAGTAGGCCAAAGATAACTGAGTACTGAGCAGGGAAAAAAACAATATAGTCACCCCTCAGCCACTGCAGTCATCAAGGCCAGAAAAACAGGCTTGGCAAGATTGATAACAGCAAGAGTTGGCAGTTTTGGTGTTTGGTTTTTTTGTGTGTGTGTGTGTTCTTTTTCTCTCTATTTTATTATTAATTTTTCATTATTTTTATCTTTTTACCCCTGAAATCCTTTTGCTTCTCATTACTTCTTTCTTGTTTTATTCCTTCTTCCTTTCTTTCCAACCTTATCTCTTCTTCCTTTCTCTTTTTTCTTTTCTTTTTCATTCTGCTTTTCTTTATTCTCTTTTCTTTTTTTAATTTTCTTTCTCTTCCTTTTTTTTTTCTTCCACTTTTCTCTTTTTAAACACCTACGAGTGAGACAAAAATAAAACAACACAAAACAAAACAAAACAAAAAACCCTGGAACTGTGGAAAGACCAGAGTTGGTCCCCAAGAGGAGGCATTTCAACAGCTGAGACACAGGAAGCCATGAACACCAAGATACCTGAATGAGACAGCACCACTGAATCTCACAGGCATGCTACCTCAGAGGTTCACACCATAAACTCAGGGAACCAGAACAAATCAATTTAAGAAACGGAACCTAACAAGAAGAGCCTCACAAACAATGGAAAGACAAAGACACAATCCCAAACAAAAGAAAAGGAGGAAGCCCCAGAAAGAATGCTAAATGAAATGGAGGCAACACAACGATCAGATTTTCAGTTCAAAGCAATGGTTGTCAGGAAGCTCCAAGAGCTCTCAATGAGCTACCAGAAACTACAAGGAAGCTATGAGGAACTCACTACAAACTATATCAACATGAAAAAGGAAATAGAAACTATCAACAAGGGCCAATAGGAAGTGAAAAATACAATTTCTGAAATGAAGAACACAGAGGAAGGAATGAAAGCAGAATTGATGAAGCAGAAGACTGGATCAGCAACTTGGAGGACAAAGTAGAAAAAAATCCAGAAAGAGCAAGAAAAGGAAAAGAGGCTCAGAAAGAATGAAGAGGGATTAAGAGAAATACAAGACAATATGAAACGTAATAATATCCGTATAATAGGAATACCAGAGGGAGAAGAAGAAGAGCAAGGGATAGAAAACCTATTTGAAAAAGTAATGATGGGAAACTTCCCTAATTTGATGAGAGAAAAAGACACACAAGTCCAGGAATCACAGAGAGTCCAAATCAATAAGAACCCAAAGAGGCCCACTTCAAGACACATCATAATTAAAATGGCAAAATTCCAACACAAAGAGAGAATCTTAAAGGCAGCAAGGGAGAAAAAGGAAGAAAAATACAAGGGAGCCCCATTAAGATTAGCAGCTGACATCTCAATGGAAACACTCCAAGCCAGGAGAGAATGGCAAGAAATATACAAAGTAATGAGAACCAAAGGCCTGCAACCAAGACTACTTTACCCAGCAAGACTTTCAATCAAGATAGAAGGCCAAATAAGGAGCTTCCCAGATAAAAAAAAAAAGTCTAAAAGAATACACCTCTACCAAACCAGCTCTTCAAGAGATATTAAAGGGCCTGCTTTAAGGAAAGGAAGGAAGGAGAAAAAGAAGAGGACGAACACAGGTACAAAAATGGCAATGGATAAGTACCTATCAATAATAACCTTAAATGTAAATGGATTAAATTCTCCAATCAAAAGGCATAGAATAGCTGAATGGACAAGAAAGCATGAACCACACATATGCTGCCTACAAGAGACCCACCTCAGGACAAAAGACCTACACAGACTCAAAGTGAAGGGCTGGAAACAAATTTTCCAAGCAAATGGACAGGAAAAAAAAAGCTGGGGTAGCAATACTCATATCAGACAAAATAGACTTCAAAAGAAGGGCCATAAAGAGAGACCCAGAAGGTAATTTCATAATACTCAAGGGAAGAATCCACCAGGAAGATATAAACATTTAAAATATATATGCACCCAACATAGGAGCACCTAAATACATCAAGAAAATCTTAGAGGACTTCAAGAAAGATATTGACAGCAACACAATTATACTAGGGGATTTTAACACCACACAGTCAAAAACGGACAGATCTTCTCAACAAAATACCAACAAAGATATTGTGGCATTGAACAACACTCTATGTGAAATGGACTTAACTGAATTATATAGAGCCCTTCTTCCCAAAGAAACTAAATGGACATTCTTTTCAAATGCACATCAAACATTCTCAAAGATAGACCACATGATAGGACATTAAACTAACCTGAACAAATTCAAGAAAATTGAAATCATACTACCCATTCTCTTTGACCACAAGGGACTGAAAGCAGAAACCAACCCCAGGGGAAAAACATAATGTCCTCAATATCATGGAGATTGAATAGCATGCTATTAAACAATGAATGGGTAAAGAATGAAATTAGGGAGGAAATCCAAAAGTTTCTAGAAACAAATGAAAATGAACTCACAATGACCCAAACTTATGGAACACAGCAAAGGCAGTCCTCAGAGGGAAGTTCATAGCGATACAGTCCTACCTAAAAAAGATAGAAACATCTCAAGCAAACAACTTAACTCTACACCTACAAGAACTGTAGGAAGAACAACAAAGATAGCCCAGAGCAAGTAGAAGGAGGGAAATAACTAAGATCAGAGCAGAATTAAATGACATAGAGACTAAAAGCACAATTCTAAGGATCAATGAATCCAGGAGCTGGTTCTTTGAAAAGATAAACAGAATTGAAAAGCCTTAGCAGGTTCATCAAGAAAAAAAGAGATAGGACCCAAATAAACACAATCAGAAATGAAAGAGGAGAGATTACAATTGACACCAAAGAAATACAAAGGATTGTAATAATTTACTATGAAGAACTGTATGCCACGAAATTTGAAAACCTAGGTGAAATGGACAAATTTCTAGAAAAATATAATCTCCCAAACTCAATGAAGAAGAAGCAGAAAGCCTGAACAGACCAATAACAGCAAATGAAATTGAAGCAGTAATCAAAAAACTCCTGACACACAAAAGCCCAGGACCAGATGGTTTCACAGGAGAATTCTACAAAGCATTTAAGGAAGTGCTAACCCCTATCCTTCACAAACTTTTCGAAAAATCCAAAATGATGGAAGACTCCCAAACTCCTTTTATGAAGCCAGCATCATTCTAATCATCAAACCAGATAAAGACATAACAAAGAAAGAAATTTTTAGGCCAATATTGCTGATGACCATAGATGCTAAAATCATCAACAAAATATTGGCATACCGCATCCAACAATACATAAAAAAAGATCATACATCATGACCAAGTGGGATTCATCCCAGGGATGAAAGGATTGTTCAACATTCACAAATCAGTAAATGTAATACATCATATAAACAAAAGCAAAGACAAAAATCACATGATAATAACAATAGATGCAGAAAAAGCATTTGATAAAGTACAACACCCATTTATGATAAAAACAATCAGCAAAGTAGGAATTGAGGGAGCATTCCTCAACATAATAAAGGCCATATGAGAGACCTACAGCCAACGTCATACTAAATGGGCAAAAATTAAAATCTTTTGCACTAAGATCAGGAACAAGACAAAGTTGTCCACTTTCACCACTTCTATTCAATATAGTATTGGTAGTATTGGCCACAGCGATTTGACAAGAAAAGGAAATAAAAGGCATCCAAAGCGGAAAGGAGGAAACAAAACTATCATTATTGCAGATGACATGATAGTGTACATAGAACTTTCTATAGACTCAGCCAAAAAGCTGCTTGAACTAATAAATGAATTTGGCCAAACACCTGGATACAAAGTCAATATCCAGAAATCAAAGGCATTTATGTATATCAACAATGAAACAGCAGAAGCAGAAATCAAGAAAAAATCCCATTCAATATAGCAAAAAGAAAAATAAAATACCTAGGAATAAACCTAGCCAAAGACATAAAATACCTGTATGCAGAAAACTACACAACACTGAAAAAAGAAATCAAGGAAGATACAAACAAATGGAAACATATACCATGTGCATGGATCGGAAGAATTAACATCATCAAAATGTCCATACTACCCAAAGCAATTTATAGATTCAATGCAATACCTATTAAATTGCCAATGGTATATTTCACAGACATAGAACAAACACTTCAAAAATTTATATGGAGCCATAAATGACCTCTAAATAGCTGCAGCAATTTTGAGAAAGAAGAACAAAGTAGGAGGGATCACAATACCTGACATCAAACTGTATTACAAGGCCACTGTAATCAAAACAGCCTGGTACTGGCACAAAAACAGGCACATGGACCAGTGGAATAGAACAGAGAGCCCAGAAGTAAATCCAATTCTCTACAGTCAATTAATATTTGACAAAGAAGGCAGCAACATAAAATGGAATAAAAGTAGCCTCTTCAACAAGTTGTGTTGGGAGAACTGGACAGCTACATGCAAAAAAATGAAACTTGAACACCAACTTACACCATACACAAAAATAAATTCAAGGTGGATAAAAGATTTAAATATGAGCCATGACACCATTAAAGTCCTAGAGGAGAACATAGGCAGGACATTTCACACAGCAACATTTTTACTGATATGTTCCCTAAAGCAAGGGACATAAGGGAAAGAATAGAGAAATGGGATCTCATCAAAATAAAAAGCTTCTGCATGGCTAAAGAAAACAGTATTAAAATAAAAAGAGAGCCAACTGTATGGAAAAACATATTTGCCAATGATACCTCAGAAAAAGTTTTAATATCCAAAATATATAAAGAACTTACACGACTCCACTCTAAGAAGACAGGCAACCCAATTAAAAAAATGGGCAAAGGACTTGAACAGACACTTCTTCAAGGAGGACATACAGAAGATCCAGAAACATGTGAAAAGATGCTCGATATCACTAGCTATCAGATAGATGCAAATTAAAACCATAATGAGACACCACTTCACACCAGTCAGAATGGCCATCATAAACAAAGCAACAAACAACAAGTGTTGGAGAGGTTGTGGGGAAAAGGGGACCCTAGTGCACTGTTGGTGGGATTGCAGACTGGTACAACCACTATGGAAAGCAGTATGGAATTTTCTAAGAAAACTAAAAATGGACCTACCTTTTGACCCAGCAATTCCACTGCTAGGATTATATCCTAGGGACCCTGACATACCAATCCGAAAAGACCTATGCACCCCAATGTTCATAGCAGCACAATTTACAATAGCCAAGTGTTGGAAGCAACCTAGGTGCCCATTAGTAAGTGAATGGATCAAAAAACTATAGTACATTTACACAATGGAATTCTATGCAGCAGAAAGAAAAAGCTCCTACCCTTTGTGACAGCATGGATGGAACTGGAGAGCATTATGCTAAGCAAAATAAGCCAGGAGGTGAAAGACAAATACCATATGATCTCACCTTTCACAGGAACCTAATCAACAGAAGAAACAAACAAGCATAATACAACCATGACACTGAAATTGATAGAAAGAGAGGAGAGGAACTAGAAGTTCAAGGGAAAAGCAGAAGGGTGTAGAGCATCAAGTATGAAAGACACATGGACAAAAGCTGCGGGGGTGGAAATGGGAGGGAGGTGGGGATGGCTGGGGTGGTAGGCTGGGATGGGAGTAGAAGATGGAAAAGTGTACAAGAACAACAATTGAAATAAAAAAATTAATGGAAAAAAACTATGATGTTTTTACAAAATGGAATACTATGCAACAGAAAAAAATGAGGGGCTCTTAGCCTTCGTGACAGCATAGATGAATCTGGAGAGCATTATGGTAAATGAAGTAAGCCAGGGGGTAAAACACAAATACCATATGATCTCAACTATAATTAGAACCTAATTAAGAAAACAAACAAGCAAGCAAAATATAACCAGAGACATTGAAATTAAGAACAAACTGACAATAACCAGAGAGGAGGTGAGAGGGAAATAACAAGGGAAAGAAGGGGAAAGATAAAAAATGAACATGTATAAAGGACTTATGGACAAAGCCAAATCGGGGGAGGGTTGAGGGTGTGAGGTGGGGGTGGGTAGGTCTGGTAAAAGTGGTGGTGGGAAAATGGAGACAACTGTATTTATACTTTAATGAAAATATATAAAAATATTTTATTTACAGATAAAATGTGTTTGTAGCCTATGCTATAAGAAATAGGACTCACTAAAGGAGAATCAGAGATATCTACATGGTTTGTTAAGAAAATTAAGACAATTACCTGAAAAGCCAAGTTATTATACATATTTGAAGTACATGTTTTTTTGTTAATCCAGTTGGGTTTGTCTTAAAGGTAATATTGTTCAAAAATGAGGGTAGGTTTTTTATTTTTCCTTTGTAATCACCTAGGAAACAGTGGTGGCTCTCACCACCTTTTCTCTTTTCTCTTCCAACTGTGACAGAGAAAGGGTAGCATAGGTTCCACCTATGTAGCCAAAGAGATACATAAAAATATACTTCCAAATATTGAATCTGCTGGTGCCATCTTTGTAGTACTTCCATATTAAAAAGGATCTGAATCAGTGACAACTGGTTCTAAAAATAAATAAATAAGACAAACAAAACAAATCACAAAATGTCAATCTTACAGACATCACAACTATGTTCCCAGCGTCTGAGATGGAGATGTTTATGAAACTAACCTAACTCATGCTCATTATATCTCTCCTATACCATAGCATGACTCACTGCAGTCCTGAGCAAATCCTCAGTGACAAAGGATCACCATTGCCTTTGGTTTATTTTTTCTTTGGAACCCAAAAGAAGAAATGAATGTGGAAGTAATGGTTGTGGGTGAAATGAAGTATAAGAAAAACAGCAACAATTGGATAGAAAAGCAAAAGAAATGAAATTATCTTGGGTCCATTTCTAAATGAGTGAGAAATATAAAGATTCAATGAAGCAGGAAACAATATGTCTTCTATATAAAGCTTAAAATTATGGCATGGTGTAGGGAAAGCAGATTTGCAGAGTTCAGAACATGATTGTACTTCTCACCAGCTGTGTTACTTTGGACTGGGTTATTTAATGTTTCTTGGCTTATCTGTAGAAGAAATATAATAACAAATACCTGGAAGGATTATCATTATAGTGACAATTGAGAAAATGTGTAAGCTGTGGTCAGGAGTCAGAAAACAATGTAAGGATGTTTTATGCAACATGTAGAAAACATTTTAAATTTGGAATTGGTTGATAACATTTAAAAATCATGAATTTCACCAAATTTACAGTTTTGTCTTTAAAAAAAAATTGGAAAACCAGGTATTTTGGTTATCTATTGCTAACAAACTAGCATAAATCTAAATCTAAGTTTCTCTCTTTTTTTTTTTTTAAGCATTTAAGAAAAGGCTTTTTTAAAACCACAAATCAGCAATTTGGGCAGAGCTTAGGCTAGGAATTGTCTATATTACCTTTGCAATGCTTTTGTAAACCAGAAAAGTGTTCTCGTAAAATAATCCTTATTTTAAAAAATAACAGGCAAGAGTAATTATTGTCAAATTTTATTTTACTTAGACTAGTTGAAGAAATTTTGAAAAATGCCCATACAAGAACTCCTAGAGGAGAGACAAGATGACAGCAAGGTAAGTGGGAGCAGAGCCCAATTTTCCTTGTGCCCAGCTGGAATACCTAACCAATCATCTGAAGAATAGAGTGAACAGCCAACAGAATCCCAGTTTATATGAAGTTTGGAGGCCAAAAATTACAGAGGACATTGAAAAACAAATGGTGAGGAGATTGGGCTGGGATGGTAAGGTCCCTGGGATCAGTGCGGGGACCAGGGCTGTTGCACCCCAGCCCTGCAGCTGCCGCAGGATACAGGGAGGAGAGTTAGATCACCAGCTCCTTCCTGTGCCAGAGCAAGGAGGGCAGCCCAACACCAGGAGGGACCTGGATGCTGGAAGTCACTGGGGGGAATAAAGATGAAGTGGGAGACACGCAGAGGCAGTATACATCCACTGGGACTGTGGACACCAAGGGCAGAGAAATTTAGGTGCCAGGTTACTCCTGGAGAAAGGAGAAGTTGGGCCCTTTTGGGCACTTACTCAGATTGTCTCTGGACTGGTTGTAAAGTTGGGCTATGTGAAAAGCCATGCGCTTGTTAAGAATGGTGGGCAGCTGCTTTATAAGGAACTCTCCTTCAGCGCTGGCTGACCCTGACGGTGATTGCAGCTGCATGCTCCCAAAGACTGAGTGGTCCTGTGGAACCAAACCACCCTGCTTGTCTCAGGCTGTGCGCAGCTAGTGGCTGA
>PVKU01006622.1:10343-100520 GCA_004027475.1 Anoura caudifer
TTTTTTTTTTTTCTTTTCGGTTCCTCTCTCTTTTTTCTTTTCTTTTTTTCTTCCCCCAAGTGAAACAATAAAACCTGGAGTTATGAAAGATCCAGAGACAGTTTGAAAGGAGAAGCACAAGGGTAACCCCCAAAACTGAGAAACTGAGACAAATGTCACTTTGCTATCCCATAGAGCTAGCATTTTATTGTTTATGTGTATTATTTTTTCATTATTTTTACCATTTTTCTTTTATTAGTTTTTTTATTTATTTATCTTTCTTATGTTTAGTTTTCCTCATTTTATTTCTCTGATTAATTGCATTGATTGACTGGTTTTCCTTATTCTCTCTTTATTGTATTCTAATTTTCCTTTTTTACTTCACCTATGTTCCAATAACACACAACTCTTGATCAGGTAATTTCTATTCTGGCTATCCAAATCATATATTTCCTGTCATATTATTGTTGTTCAGGTACTATTGTAAGTAATGGTTGTTCCATACAATTGTACATATTACACAGCCACCTTTCCTGATCTTAGCCCACTTTACTTTACTCTTGAGTATTATTATTATTGTGGTTAACTCTATTCTCTCTCACTATGCTTACTTTCAATCTTTTACTCTCACTATATCTCATTATCTAACCTTACAAAAATGCTCTGTTTTCTGGATTCAGCTCACAATCATCCTCCCCTGTAACATGAGTCTTACCTCTTTTTCACCTTTTATAAAAAGTGGCTAGTTGGGTGAAATATCACAGATAATGCTAATTTATCCAAAGAATCTGCTATCTCATCTCTATTTGCTGGTACTTTAAATCCAATAAAATACTCTTCCTCTGTCTAATGCATTTTGTCTGCCCCCTGACACTGATCACATACAAGAATTGGAGGAAGCTGTGAACATCAGTATACCTGCTGGAGGAAAGGAACCACTAAAAGGTAAAAACCCAAATACAACAAGAGAGGCTGAAAAAACAAGAAAGGACAAACCTAGAGGGTCCAGACAAGGAGATCAAAGAGATCACACTACTGAACTCCATAGAACTCTTACCATAGAAGTTGACCCTCCAAAGACATCTTGCAAAGGAAAACATCAGGAAGTGTAGAAACAAACAAAAAGAGTCACTTAAAATGGGGAGAAAAAGAAAGAACATGCAGTCGAAAGGAATGGAAGACTGATGCAGACACTGGCCCACAGTGTCCATGTCATTATGGATGAAATAAGACATTCACATGGACTACTGAGTCCAGTGGAGGAAAAAGGACAGCATGGCTTTTCTATCAAGGGGAGCAAAAGCCTGTGGCCTCCACCATGACAGCCTTTATTGGGTTTCCCCACACATTACATCATGGTCCTCATTTACTACGCACAGGTTTGCTTTAGGCGGATACCTTTAACAGACAACAAAGGAGCCAATGCTGCTAATCACATCACAGAAGAAGGATATTTGCAAATGTAAAAAGAAAAAGTGGTCAATCCGGTTACATTCATCCTAGGAAGGTTCAACATGGATTTTAGGAATTTACAATAAGCACTTGCTATCTCAATTCAGGGTGAGGGAGTTTTAAAAAAAGCAAGATTCAAAGCAGCTTAGGTACAAATGCAGGACTGATTCCCCATGGGAGAACCCATTCGTGGGCATGGGTCATGTGCATCTCTGAGTGGGAGCTGGGCCCATGACATGCAGAATGGTCTCCTACAGATGACTCCCCACTAAAAGAGCTAAACAAAATGGAGGTAACAAAGCTATCAGATATAGAATTCAAAGTAATGGTTATGAAGATGGTAAAGGAACTCACAGACAGCTACAAGGAACTGAGAACTACATAAGCATGAAAAAGAAAATAGAAATTATAAACAAAAACCAGGAAGAAATGAACAGTAAATTCTCAGAAAAAAAAAAAAAACATTAGAAGGAATTACAAGCAGGCTGGATGAAGCAGAGGATTGGATCAATAAGCTAAAGGACGGACGAGGTGGAAAAAATACACCCAGAAAGAGCAGGAAAAGGAAACAAGACTCAGAAAGAATGAGCAGGTGGTAAGGCAGATGCAAGACAACATGAAATGTAGTAATACCATGTAATAAGGATATCAGAAGGAGAAGAAGAGCAAGGGATAGAAAACCTGTTTGAAAAAGTAATGATGGAGAACTTCCTTAATTTCATGAGAGGAAGTGTCACAGAAATCCAGGAAACACAGAGAGTCCCAATCAAGAGGAACCCAAAGAGTCCAAACCAAGACATATTATAATCAAAAAGGCAAAACTCCAGGACAAAGAATCTTAAAGGCAGCAAGAAAGAAACAGAAAGTGACCCACAAAGGAGCCCTGATAAAGCTAGCAGCTGACCTCTCAATGGAAAAACACCAAGCCAGAAGGAAATGGCAAGAAACATTCCATGTAATGAAAACCAGAGGCCAGCAAACAAGACTATTTTATCCACCAAGGCTCTCAATTAAAATGGAAGGCCAAATAAGGATGTTTCTGGAGAAAAGAAATATAAAGAATACCAGTTCTGCAAGAGATGCTAAAGGGACTTCTTTAAGAAAAGGAGGAAAAGAGAGAGAGATAGAAACACCAATATGAAAAAAATGTCAATGAATAAGTACCTATCAATGATAACCTTAAACATAAATGGATTAAATGCTCCAATCAAAAGACATAGAATAGCTGAATGGATAAGAAAGAATGACCCACATACATGCTGACTACAAGAGACCCATCTCAGAAAAAAGACCAACACAGACCGAAAGTGAAGGGTTGAAAACAAATTTTCCAAGCAAACAGACAGGGAAAAAAAAGCCAGGATAGCAATACTCATGTCAAACAAAACAAACTTCAAAAAAAGAGAAATAAAAAGAGACACAAAAGGTCACTTCATAATACTCAAGGGAGGAATCCATCAAGAAGACATAAACATTGTAAATATACATAAACCCAACATAGGAGCATCCAAGTACATAAATAAAATTTTGGAGGACTTCGAGAAAGATATTGACAGCAACACAATTATAGTGGGAGATTTCAAAACACCACAGTCAAAAATGGAGAAATCATCCAAACAAAATATCAACAAAGATATTGTGGCATTGAAAAATTCCCTGTATCAAATGAACTTAACTGATATATATAGAGAGTGTTTCATCCCAAAGAAACAAATACACATTCTTTTCAAATGCACATGGAACATTATCAAAGATAGACCACATGATAGGACACAAAACAAACCTCAACAAATTCAAGAAAATTGAAATCATATCAAGCATTTTCTCTGACCACGAGGGACTAAAACTAGAAACCAACCTCAAGAAAAAAAACCCAAAACACTCGAACTCATGGAGATTGAATAGCAAGCCATTAAACAATGAACAGGTTCAAGAACAAGATCAAGAAAGAAATCAAAAAGTTCCTGAACGCAAATAAAAATGTACTCACAACAACCAAATTTTATGGACACAGTGAAGACAGTCCTGAGAGGTAAGTTCATAGTGATACAGGCCCACCTAAAAAAGAAAGAAACATTTCAAATAAACAACCTTACTCTAAACTAACCAGAACTTTAGGTACAACAACAAAAACAGCCCAGAGGAAGTAGAAAGAAGGAAATAACCAAGATCAGAAGAGAATTACCTGACATAGAGACTAAAAGTACATTTTTAAGGTCAAAGAATCCAGCAGTTGGTTCTTCAAAGAGATAAACAAAATTGACAAGCCTTTAAGCAGACTCATCAAGAAAAAATGAGAGAGGACCTAAATAAACACATTCAGAAATGAAACGGAAAGAATTACAACAGATACCAAAGGAATACAAAAGACTGTAAGGAATTTCTGTGAAGAACTATATGCAAGAAATATGTAAACCTACCTGAAAGAGACAAATTTGTAGAAAAATATAATCTGCCAAAACTCAATGAAGAAGAAGCAGAAAGCCTGAGCAAACCAATAAAAGCTGATGAAATTGAATCCACAATTAAAAAACTCCTGACACACAAAGGCCCTGGGCCATACAGTTTCACAGAATTCTACAAAGCTTTTAAGGAAGAGTTAATCCCTATCCCCTACAGATTATTCCAAAAACTCCAAGAAGATTGTAGACTCCCAAACTTTTTACAAAGCCAGCATCATCCTATTCAGAAAATCAGATAAAGACATAACAAAGAAAGAAAACTTCAGGAGAATACCCCTGATGAACACAGATGCTAAAATCCTCAACAAAATATTGGGAAGCCACACCCAGGAATACATTAAAAAAATCAAATACCATAAACAAGTGGAATTCACCAATGGAATGCAAGGATGGTACAGTATTCACAATCAATAAACATAAAACCTCACACAAACAAAATGAATGACAAAAATCACATGATCATAGCAATAAATGCATAAAACACATTTTATGAGGTAGTGCAACCATTTATGATAAAAACACTCAAAAAATGGGAATAGAGGGAGTATTCTTTGACATAATAAAGACCATATATGAGAGACCTACAGCAAATATCATACTCAAGGGGCAAAAACTAAAAACTTTCCCCTTAAGATCTGGGAGAAGACAAAGTTGCCCATTTTCACATTTCTACTCAACATAGTATTGAATGAGCTAGCCACAGAAATCAGACAAGAAAAGGAAATAAAATGCATCCAAACTGGAAAAGAGAAAACAAAATTGTCATTGTTTGCAGATGACATGATAGTATACATAAAAAAGTCTAATAGACTCCACCAAAAAAAAATTGACCTAAAAAATAATTTTGGCAAAACAGCAGGATACAAAGTGAGCATTCATGATTCCAAGGCATTTTTGTATACCAGCAATGAAATATCAGAAACAGAAATTAGGAAAAAATCACATTTGATATAGCAACAAGAAAAATAAGATACCTAGGAATAAACCTAACAAAGGAGGTAAAAGACCTGTACTCAGAAAACTACACAAAACTGATGAGAGAAATTAAGGAAGACACAAACAAATGGAAATATATACCATGTTCATGGATAGGAAGAATTAACATAATCAAAATATCCATACTACCCAAGGCAATTTATAGATTCTTTGCTATCCCTATTAAAGCACCAATGGCATATCTCACAGATATAGAACAAACACTTCAATAATTTATATGAAACCATAAATGACCCAGAATAGCTACAGTAATTTTGAGAAAGAAGAATAAAGGAGGGATCACAATACCTGATATCAAACTGAATTACAAGGCCACTGTAATCAAAACAGCCTGGTACTGGTATTCAAAGACACACAGACCAATGGAACAGAATAGAGAGCCCAGAAATAAAACCCAAGTTTCTACAGTCAATTAATATTCACCAAAGGGGGCAGCAGCATAAAATGGAGTAAAAATAGCCTCTTCAAAAAATGGTGTTGGGAGACATAGACAATACATGAAGAAAATGAAGCTCGAGCACCAACTTACACCATACACAAAAATAAATTCAAGATGGATAAAAGATTTAAATATAAGACATGACACTATAGAAGTCCTTCAGGGCACATAGGCAGGAACACCTCAGATATTCCATAGAGCAATATTTTCACTGATATGTCCTTTAGATCAAGGGACATAAATGAAGGAATGAACAAATGGGATCTCATCAAAATAAAAAGTTTCTGTGGGGCTAAAGAAACAGCATTAAAATCAAAAGAGTACTAAGAGAAATATGTGTCATATAGGAAAACATATTTGCCAATGATACTTTAGACAAGGGTTTAATCTCTGAAATATATAAGGAGATGACAGGATTACACTCTAATACAAGCAACCTAATTTTAAAAAATGGGTAAAGTATTTCAATAGACACTTCTCCAGGAAGGACATACAGAGGGTCCAGAGCCATATGAAAAGATGCTCAGTATTGCTAGCCATCAGAAAGCTGCAAATTAAAACCACAGTGAGATATCACTTCACACCATTGAGAATGGCCATCATAAACAAAGAATCAAACAAGTGTTGGAGAGGTTGTGGAGAATACAGAACCCTAGTGCACTGTTGGTGGGGTTGCAGACTGGTGCAACCACTGTGGAAAACAGTATGGAATTTCCTCAGAAAACTACAAATGGAACTGCCTTTTGACCCAACAATTCCACTGCTAGAATTTTGTTCTAAGAACCCTGAAACACCAATCCAAAAGAACCTGTGCACCCCAGTGTTCATGGCAGCACAACTTACAATAGCCAAGTGCTGGAAGCAACCTAAGTACCCATCAGTAAATGAATGGATCAAAAAACTATGGTACATTTACACAATGGAATTCTATGCAGCTGAAAGAAAGAGCTCCTACCCTTTGTGACAGCATGGAAGGGACTGGGGAGCATTACGCTAAGTGAAATAAGCTAGGCAGTGAAAGACAAATACCATATGATCTCACCTTTAACTCTAACTTAACCAACAAAATGAACAAGCAAGCAATATATAACTGAAGACATTGAAATTGAGAACAGGCTGCCAGTGAGCAGAGGGGAGGGGTTAATAGGGAAAAAGGGTGAGGGGTACAGGAAAAGTTATAAAGGACACATGGGTAATAACAAGGGGTTGTGGAAACCAGGGAAGGTTGTGGAGAGGGCTGTGGTGGTGGTCAAGGCTGGAGGGGATACAGTTTTCTAACTGTACTTGAATAACAATAAAAAAATAAATAAAGACCTCCTAGAGCTCCTTGTTCAGTGAATCTGGGAGAGAACAAACGGATTCCTCTTTTTTAAAAAAACATTGTTCGAAAGTGATCTGCAATTTTAATACACAATGGTCCCAAGAAAGACCCCCATATAACATCTCAGCTTTGGCTACTCACATAACCTGAAAATATTACCATGACTTTGCCACCTCATACAGAAGGAAGTGCAGGGCTATGTTCAGAGGAAATTAATATCTCCAAGTTAGTTTTGAGAAGGTGCATCCAGCTCTCTAGAATCACTCTGTCATTAAAATCAAACATAGCTTTGTAAAGAGAGGCATTCCCAAAGAGGGAACAGGGTGTTACCACATCAGGGCTATGGATTGACAATGAGTTAAAGCAGCAGTCACCTTCCCACATCTCCTGAAAGGAGCATAATCTTAGGGTGAGGTTCAAGGACTATCATGACTTGCTCTGGCCTACTTTTTCAACCTGTTTCCCATTCCTTTGTGCAAATTATACTCCAGTTAGGAGGAAGTTCTCCCAAAATGCCCAGTGTAGTTTCTACTCTGAAACCATGAAATGCCATTCTCTCAGCCATTATTGTGTTTTTCTTCTAATTTTTTCAAGATGCAGCAAAAACACAGCTTTCCTTGTGTATGTTTTCCATGACCTCCTCAAGAAACGAAAGGCAACTTTCCAAATGTGTTCTATTGGTCAGTTAAACTGCTTCTGGTGACACCCATCCCACTGCTCTGTAGCTCACTTCTCCACTCCCTGTCCATGGTGGACAGTGGGGCCCATGCTGAATTGAATGAATTAACATTCTCAGAGCCAGTATGTAATGAATTCTTATGAATGAAAGAACAGAAGACTGAATTCTTTTAATTTTTAGTTAAGTATAGTTGGTATATAATTGTTATATAATATACTAATTTCAGGTGTGCAATATACTGATTCCACACTTATAATGAATTCTTGATTCCATTCACTCTCTTCAGAGGAAAGAAAAGGAATACTTAAGAAATACAACTAATAATTATTATGCCAGAATGAATAGGCAAAGAAGCATAAGAGAAAAAAGATCATAAGTATGTTATCAAAATGATTATGACATACTATTATAAAAAGGTATGTTTTGTAATTTTAAAAATTGTATTTATTTTTATATTTATCTTATTTTATTAAAACATATTTTATGATCGTGCTACTACACTTGTCCCATTTTCCCCCTTAACCCCATCTATCCTGCATAACCCCTCCCACCCACATTCCCCCACCTTAGTTCATGTCCAAGGGTCCTACATATAAGTTCTTTGGCTTCCACATTTCCTATACTATTCTTAACCTCCCACTGTCTATTTTCTACCTACCATCTATGTTTCTTATTCCCTGTACCTTTTTCCCCACTCCCCCAACACTTTCCCCACTGATAACCCTCCATGTGATCTCCATTTCTGTGATTCTTTTCACTTTCTAGTTGTTGCCTTAGTTCATTTTTTGTTTTTGTTTATTTATATGTTCAGTTGTTGGTAGTTGTGAGTTTCACTGTTGTCATTTCACTGTTCAAATAAGAATATAAGAATTTATATATTTTTTTCTTAGACACATACCTTTAACATTTCATGTAACAAGGGCTTGGTGATGATGAACTTCTTTAAATTGATCTTACCTGTGAAGCACTTTATCTGCCCTTTGGTTCTAAATGATATTTGTGCTGAATAGAGTAATCTTGGATGTATGTCTTTGCCTTTCATTACTTTGAATACCTCTTTCTAGCCCCTTCTTGCCTGCAAAGTTTCTTTTGAGAAATCAGGTGATAGTCTTATGGGAACTCCTTTGCAGGTAACTGTCTCCTTTTCTCTTACTGCTCTTAAGATTCTCTCCTTCTCTTTAATCTTGGGTAATGTAATTATGATGTACCTTGGTATGCGATTCCTTGGGTCCAATTTCTTTGGGACTCTCTGAGCTTACTGGACTTCCTGGAGGTCTATTTCGTTCACCAGATTGGGAAAGTTCTCTTTCATTATTTTTTCAAATAAGTTTTAAATTTGTTACAAATGTTGGAACATTTAAGGTTGTCCTGAAGGTTCTGAAGCTTCTCCTCATTTTTCTGAACTCATGTTTGTTTATTCTTTTCTGGTTGTGTGTTTATTTATTTCTTCTGGTCTGACCCATTGATTTGAGCCCCAGTTTTCTTCCCATCATTGTTGTTTCCCTGTACATTTTTCTTTTCATAGCCTTCACTTTTTTCCTCAATTTTGCACCCATACTCACCAACTCTGTGAGCATCCTGATTATCAGTGTTTTGAACTCTGTATCTGATAGGTTGGCTATCTCTTCATCTCTTAGTTGTATTTTTTCTGGACCTGTTCTGTATCTTTCTTTCATTTGAGATTTTTTTTTTTTTTTGTATCTTAGAGCACTTGTCACATAGTAAGTGGTGGAGCTTAGGTATTCACCAGAGCATAGAAAGCACATTACTGTGCTGTGGTGCTGTATGTGGGGAAGTTTTCCAAAAGAAAACAATGGCATTTGTTCAGCTCTCTGCTGACTTTCAGTCACTTCTGCTGCTACCCACAAACAAATTGGGCCCTTCTGGTACTGATTCCCAGGTTGGTGGTTTTGTATACATTTTAGGACTCTGTGGGTCTCTCTAATAAACTTTCCTGTGAGGGTGAGAGTTTCTCCCACCACTTCAACACCCACAGGTTTTGTTTTTTGTTTTTTTTCCCAGTCAGAGGTTTTGAGGCTTTGTTTTCCTGAAGTAGAACCCTGGGTTTCATGGTCTGTCTTGCTCCCCAGTTGTTCTTTCCAGTTTATTTGCAGGTAACTTTGGGACTACCCCTGCCATGCACCGCCAATTTCACCTACTTGATCTGCCAGCCAGCACTTTGCTGCAAGTCCTGTCCACTCTGATGATCATCTCTGCCCCTCCTACCAGTCTGAATTAATGTTTACTTTTTAACTCCTTGATTGTCAGACTTCCATACTGTTTGATTTTCTGGCAGTTCTTGCTTTTTTTGTTCTTAAATTTGTTTTTTGTTTCTTTCTTGTGGTTGTGTAAAGAGTCACAGTGCATTTACCCATGCCTCTGTCTTGGCTGGAAGTCCCTTATTTTTATCTTCTTGATATATTTTATTGGTTATACTATTAAAATTGTCACAATTTTCCCCCTTAGCTACTTCCACCCAGTAAACCCCTTCCCTTCAGCAAACTTCCTCCTTAGTTCATGTCCACGAGTCATTCATGTGATTTCTTTGGCTTTTCTATTCTTAACACACCCTTGTCTATTTTGTGCTACCAATTATGCTTCTTAATCCCTGCACCTTTTCCCCCTTCTCACTCTTCCTCCTCGTGACTGATAACCCTCCAAATGGTCTTCATTTGTATGATTCTGTTCCTTTTCTAGATGTTTGCTTAGTTTGTTTTTGTTTTTCTTTTTGTTTTTTAAGGTTTAGTGGTTGGTAGTTGTGAGTTTGTCACTTTAAAGTTCATAGTTTTGATTTTCTTCTTTTTCTTAAAAAAGTCCCTTTAACATTTCATGTAACAATGACTTAGTGATGATTAATTTATTTAGCTTTACTTTGTCTATGAAGCACTGTACTTGCCCATTCATTCTAAATGATAGCTTTTCTGCATAGAGTAATCTTGGTTGTAGGTCCTTGCTTTTCATCACATTGAATGATTCTTGTTAGTCCCTTATTGTCTACAAAGTTTCTTTTGAAAAATTACCTGAGAGTTTTCTGGGGACTTTGATGCAGACACCGCCCTCAGTGTCTGTGTCTTTATGGATGAAATGAGACTTACACATGGACTACCGAGTCCGGTGGAGGAAAAATGACAGGATGGCTTTTCTCTCAAGGGGAGCAAAAGCCTTTGCCCTTCTTTCGATGAGCTTTTATCATCTTACTGGGCACATTACATGAAGGTCCTCATTAACTATGCACAGGTTCACTTTAGGTGGTTACCTTTTACAGACAACAAAGAAGCCAATGCCCCTAATCACATCACAGAAGAAGGATATCAGCAAATGAAAAGGGAAAAGTAGATGAACTGGTTATATTCATCCTAGGAAGGTTTAGCATGGGTTTTAGGAAGTTATAATAAGCACTTGCTGTACCAATCCAGGGTGATGGAGTTTTAGCAAAACCAAGACTCAAAGTGGCTTAGGCACATTGCAAACCTGATCTCCCATGAGAGAACCTATCTGTGGGAGTGGGTCTTGTGCATCTATGAATGGGAGCTGGGCCCATGACACACAGAAGGGTCTCTCACAGAACTTCTTTATAGGTAACTCTCTGTTTTTCTCTGGCTGCTTTTAAGATTCTCTCTTTATCTAAACACAGCACCCATTTAGTCACAGAATAGTGGGAACAGATGGACAATACCTCAAGATAAAGGCCATATATTAGAAACTTACAGCCAACATCATCCTCAAAACCAAAAAAACAAAAGCTTTTAATCTAAATTTAGACACAAGATAAGCGTTTATGGTTTTACCACTTCTAAGCAAAATAATATTGGAAGTTCTAGCCACAGCGATCAGACAAGAAAAAGAAATAAAAGGTATCTGGATGGAAGGGAGGAAATAAAACTGTTACTGTTTGCAGATATCATGATAATGTACATGGAAAACCCTATGGTTCCCATCAGAAAACAACTTGATCTAATAAGTGAATTTGGCAAAACAGCAGGACACAAATTCCATATTCAGAAATTGAAGGCATTTTTGTATTCTAATAGTGAAATATCAGAAACAGAAATTAGAGTAAAAACCCATTTATTATAGTAACTAGAAAAATAACATACTTAGAATTAAATATAACTAAGGAAGTAAAATATCTCTATGCAGAAAACTACACAATGGTGGGAAATAATTTAAAGAAGACACAAGTAAATGAAAATATATATTGTGTTCATGGATTGGAAGAATTAATGTCATTAATATGTCAATTCTATGCAAAGGACTCTATAGAGCCCATGTCATCTAAGTGCCCATCAGTAAATGAATGAATAAAAAAAAACTATGGTACATTTACATGGTGGAATACCATGCAGCAGAAAGATAGAAGGAGATCCTACACTTTGCAACAACATGAATGAATCTGGAGAGCATTATCCTAAGTGAAATAAGCCAGGCAATGAAAGACAAATACCATATGATCTCACCTATAAATGGAACCTAATCAACAGATCAAAGATGCAAATAAAATACAGCCAGAGACATTGCAATTAAGACCAAACTGTCAGTAAGCAGAGGGTAGGTAGGAGGCAATAATGGGCAGAAAATGGGGAAGGGTTGTACAGGAATATGTATAAAAGACACATGGAAAAAGCCAAAAGGGATAGAATTGAGGGTGAGGATGGCAAGTGGGGTAGTGGTGGGGAACAAATTGAGACAACTGTACTTTAACAACAATAAAAAGATTCAAAGAAAAAGAAAAAACCTTAAAAATGTATTCTCTATCACAACACAATGACATATTTCACAGATATAGAACAAATATTTCAAAAAATTATACAGAACCATAAATGACCCTGAATAGCCTCAGCAATTATCAGAAAGAAGAAAGTAAGAGGGATCACAATATCTTCTATCAAACTATACTGAAAACTGACAGTAATCAAAGCAGTGTGGTATTGGCAAAAGAAAAGACACATAGATCAATGGAAGAGAATAGACAGCCCAGAAGTAAACCCAAGTTTCTATGGCCAATTAATATTCAAAAAAGGGGGCAGGCACATAAAATTGAGTAAAACAGAAGCTTCTTCAAAAAATGCCATTGGGAGATCTGGACAAGTGCATAAAGAAAGCGGGGGGACCTGACCACCAACTAATACCATACACCAAATTTATCTCCTGGTAGATAAAAGACTTAAATAAAAGTTGTGACACCACAAAAGTCCTACAGGAGAGTACAGGTTTTGGGAACCGCCCTGCCTGGTTTCAGAAGCTGTAAGCCCCCCATGGCTAAGGTTGAGTGAGTGACCTTTAGACCATAAGCCACTAAGGAGACAAGGCTTATCTCCCTGGCAGGGGTGACACTTCTGCTCCTTTTTACTTCATGCTGCCTGGCCCCCAATGCTTGATTGGTTAGTCAATGATGGGTAAGATTCCCCAAGGAGGGAATGACCTAAGACAGGCACAATTATGTGGAGGCCCCAAGGAAGGACTTGGGAGGCTATAGCAAAATTTGGTGATGGGCCATCAGCTTTTACATAGCCTGAGTCCTCATTCTATCTTTTAGAAGTCTCCTAATCTCTTGGCTGCCTTACTTCCCCTGCTTCACCTAAGCCTAAAACAATGACAGAGGGTGGTGCAGCCCTGTGCTGGAAAGGGCGGGTTCCCAGGGTGATCAGGCCTAGGAAAGAATATGTAAAATCCTGTGAAACCTGCTTTGCTAAGAATGCTCTCAGTTAAATGATAAGGGTCCAAGCAGGAAATGACTTTGTTTCCCAAAGTTTTGTAGCCCTTTAGCTAACAGACCCTGACTCAGAATAAGTCCTTGTAGTTCTTTGTATGTTATCTATTGTTTGATCCTTACTGTCTGACAATGATTAATGAGCTTTGCCTGTATTCCTGTACAAAATGAACCTAATAAAAGCCCATTGAGGAGAAGGCACTTGGCCCTTCTCCTTAGAGAGACTGGCCATCTTTCCTCCCCAAGCAGATCATGTCTTGGTAGACTCATTCTCATCTGTGATGGCCCGGGGGGGGGGGTGCTGTGGATGGAGGCCCCCCACATAGAGTCAGGAGAATTTCATATAGCCTATGTAGCAATATTTCCACCAATAAATCCCCTAGATCAGGGATATAAAGGAAAACAAATAAACAAAGGTGACTACATCAAAATAAAAAACTTCATTTCTAAAGAAAACATCAGCAATATGAATAGGGAACTAAATGTGTGGAAAAATATATTTGCCAAAGATACCTCAGAGAAGAGTTTGATCTCCAAAATATATAAAGAATTCACATGACTCCATCCCAGGAAGACAAACAATCCAATTAGAAGATGGGCAAAGGGTCTGAACAGACATTTCTCTAAGGTGGACATACTGAGGGCCCATAGAAATGTGAAGTAATGCTCAACATCACTACCCATTAAAAGATGCAAATTAAAACCACAATGAGATACCATTTCACACCAGTCAGAATAGCCGTGATAACCAAACCAACAAACAAGTGCTAGAGAGGTTGTGGAGAAAAGGGAAAACTAGTACACTCTTGTTGGGAATGCAGACTGGTGCATCCACTGTAGAACTTCATCAAAAAAACTAAAGTTGGAGCTGTCTCAGAAACAGAAGATGGAACTGTCTTTTTATCCAATGAATTCATGGTTGGAATTACACCTGAGGAATCCTTCATCACCAATTCAAAAGAACTTATGCATCCCCATGTTCATAGCAGTATTATTTACAATAACCAAATGGTAGAAACAGCCCATGTGCCCATTAGTAGATCAAAAAACATGGTGTATTTACATAATTTATATTACACATCAGAAAGATAGAACTCCTACCCTTCATGAGAGCATAGATGGAACGGGAGAGTATTATGCTAATTGAAATAAGCCAGGCAGTGAAAGACAAATATCATAGGATCTCACATATAAGTGGAACCTAATCAACAAAGCAAACAAATGAGCAAAATAGAACCAGATACATGGAAATAAAGAAAAATACTGACTGTGACAAGAAGGGTGGGGAGAAGGGGACAACACAGGGAAGAATGGAAAGGGTAATCAAGGAACATATATAAAGGACCCATGGACAAAGTCAAAGGAGGGAAAGAGTGAGGGTGGTATGTGGGTGTAGGTAGGGTGGGGGAACATGGTGGTGGGAAAATGAAGACAACTATACTTGAACACAATAAAAAAGAAAAGAAAAAATGACAGTGACCGGAGGGTAAGGTGATAATCTGGTAAAGAAGGGGAAAGGACAAGTCAAGGGACATGAATAGAGGACTTGTGGGCATGGACAATGGTGGAGGATCAACTATGGAATTGGCAGGACTTGGCAAGGGAAAGCAAGGGGGAAAAGTTGGGACAACTCTAACTGAACAATTATAAAATTATAAAAATTCCTTTTTTTTATATTTAACCTTTGGCATTTTAATTATGATGTGTCTTTGTATGGTCCTCTTTGGGTCAAACTTGTTTGGGACTCTCTGTGCTTCCTGGAGTTGTATGTCCACTTTCTTTGCCAGATTAGGGACATTTTCTTTCATTATTTTTTCAAATAAGTTTTCAATTTCTTGCTCTTCCTCTTCTCCTTCTGACACCCCTATGTTTCAGATGTTGGCACAATTAAAGTTGTCCCATTTAGACTCTCCTCATTTCTTAAAAAATTCTTGTTTCTTCTTTCTGTTCTCATTAAGTGCTTATTCTTTCCTTTTGTTCAAAATCATTAATTTGAATTCCAGCTTCCTTCCCTTTACTGTTGGTTCCCTATATATTTTTTTCTTTATTTCATTTAGTGTATCCTTCATTTCTTCCTTTATTTTGTTGCCTTACTGAATGACTTCTCTCAGCATCCTAATCATCAGTGTTTTGAACTGATAGATTCAGTTCCTCTGATAGATTCACTATCTCTGTTTTGTTTAGTTCTTTTTCTGGGTTTGGTTCTGTTCCTTCGTTTGGGCCATACTTTTTGACTCCTCAATTTGGTGGCCTCCCTGTGTTTGTTTCTGTGTATTGGGTAGAGCTGTGTTTACTCCCTGTTTTAGTAGCATGGCATATATAGAAAAAGCATCTGTAAATTGCCAGGGTATAGAAATTCACTTCACTGCTTTGTGGCTGTGTGTGGGGGGAAGGGGCTTAGAGAGGAGTGAATTGCACTGCCTGGCTCCTGAGTCCTGCAGGTGGTCACTTGCCCTGCTTCCAATCAGCTCAATCCCCTCCCGTATGCAATTGGCAGCCTTCTATCTGCTGCCATTGGGTCTACATAGGTTCTAAGCCAATGTAGGTCATTTAAGTGGTGAAAATCTGGCAGATTCTTCCACCGCACTTTCCCCCACTGGTTTTTACTGACAGAGGTAATGAGGGTTTATTTTCCTGGTGCTGGAACCATGGGTTGTACAATCTGGCCTTGGCCATCTAAAGTATCCCTCCTGGTTTTTATCAACACACATGAACATGGGACTGTCTGTTCTTCTGCCATCTCTACCACCACCTTTCCACACCACACTGCATTCTCTCTGCCCAGGTCCATGACTCTACCCTTCCTACCCATCTGGATGAATGTGGCTTCTTTAAATCCTTGGTTGTTGGGTTCCCATACAGTTCAATTTTCTGATGGTTCTGGGTGCTATTTGTTTTGGGGATCTGGTTATAATTCCTTCTATGGTTGTGTGAAAAGGTGAAGCATGTCTACCTATGTCTCCATCTTGACTGAAAGTCACATCTTGTAATTAAATAAGCATTTATTGGGTGCCTAATAGATGTTGAAACAAGTTCTGATGGTGTTTAAAAACTGAGGACCCAAGAACAACTATAAATTAACATTGAGGGTTGAACCAATTATACATTTTTTTCTATAACTAAATTACAAGCTTCTCAAGGGAAAATAACCTTGTTACAACCTTGTGCTAAGTCCTACAGGTACTTTGCATACTTGAAATAATGCAATCATCTGAAAAGTTTGTAGGGAAAGTCTCAGTATTCCCCACTTCATAGTTATGAAGCCTGTTGTTGAGAAGGTTTAAGTGATAAATAAATTGGCTGGTGAAAAGTAGAGTCAAGGCTCACACCCTAGAAGTCTCTAGTTGTCACTGTGATATTCCTACCCCACACATCTTCCCACCCTCACTGGACCTGGCAGGAGAGACCAGGATATGCTCTGATTTATGGGTTGATTGATCAATTACTATTATTGTTATTACGTATAATGTTATTTGTTTCTTGTAGATGCCCTTTATCAAGCTGAGAATCTCACCTTTTATTCTTTGTTTGTTGGGCTTATCTATTTTAAAATAGTGTAAGATATTTTCAATGACTTTTTTGTATCTCTTGATTTTTTTCTTTTCTCAAATCATTATTTATTATTATTCTGTTACAGCTGTCCTAATTTTTCTCTATTTGCTCTCCTCCACCCATCCCATCCCCAGACCCACAGTCAATTTCCACACTGTTATCCATGTCTGTTGGTCATTCATACATGTTCTTTGTCTAGTCACTTCCCCTTTTGTCCACCATTATCTCCTTTCCCCCTTGCCTCTGGCAGCTGTTAGTCTGCTCCACATTTCCATGTCTCTGATTCTATTTTCCTCATTAGTTTATTTTGTTCATTATGTTCCTCTTATAGGTGAGATCATACTATTATTATTGTGTACTATTTATTGATTGATATATGAAGTCTGTCTGGGAAACATCCAGTCATTGTTAATATAATGAGAATGATTTGTATGACATCAATATGACTTGGCAGCCAAGGAGAGTGGTCTGAAATGCACATGCATGGAAAATGTTGACTTCACTGTACTAGTGAGTAGGAGCCATAGATGCCATTGAGTGAGCATATGTGCTGTGTGACCACTGAATTCAAAATGACTGAGTAGAGAAATGAATTTGCATTACATTTTTCATTAAGATTAAACATTCCTCTGTGAAAACTCTCTGGATGATTCAGAAGACCTCAACTATGGGCAACTGGTGTTTGGCAGGTTTATCACGACAAAATGCCCACTCATATATCACATCTCATGCAGAGTCATTTGGCAAAACATCAAATCACCCAGGTGACTCAACCAAAATTTGGTGCTCAGCAACTTGTGGCTTTTTCTAGAATGAAAATTACCTTCGAAAGGGAAAAGATTTCAGGTCATTGATGACATTCAGGAAGAAAAAGATGGAGCAGCTGATGTTTGTTGGCAGAATTCTGTGAAATCCCAAGGTGTCTACTTTGAAGGGGACTGAGGCATCATTGTCCTATACACAATGTTTCTTGTATCTTATATCTTTTTCAATAAATGTCTCTATTTTTCATATTATATTGATGAATGCTTTCTGGACAGAACTCAAATGTATTTATAATTGTTAGATCTCTGTGATAGTTTGGTCCTTTTATAATATATAATGTCTGTCTCCTATAACAATTTTTGAGAAAGTTTTTCAAAATACTTTATTTATCTATTTTTTTTTAAAGAGAGGGATTAGGAGGGAGATTGAGAAGGAGAGCAACATCAATGAGAAAGAGAAACATTGATCAATTGCTTCTTTTATGCATCCTGACCAGGGACTGAACCTACTACCCAAGCATGTGCACTGACTGGGAATTGAACAAGCAGACTTTCCTCTGCAGCGCAATGCCCAACCAACTGAGCTGCACCAGTTAGGGCTTAAAGTTTATTTTGTCTGATATTACCATGGCCACTTTAAAGGTTTTTGATTACTATTTTATTGTTTATGTCTTCATTCTTCTATTTTCAAAATGGAAAAATGGACACTCAAATTGTTTAAATAATGTCATGAGATATGAATGAAGAATCTATAAACACAATATATACAGCCATCAACAAGGAGCAAAAGCCATGGTGGATGTTGAGCTCACACCAGTGATAAGAACTATGAATCCAACATATAAAGGAAACAGATTGTGAAAGGATCACTTGCCAAATCAAATAAAAAAATAAATATGACAGTAAACTAGCTACTTAACTAAAATAAAAGAAACACAAATCAGTGCTACTCATGTGTGATGCACAGCTAGTGATGATCAGAAATCGAGTGTAAGTATTTAACACTTTTGTACTAGCTTGTCATTGCCTTTATATCCAAAGGTGTCATCAGTCATGTCATATTGAATATGAAGATGAGTTCAAGTGATGTCAGCCTCACATAATTAATGCACATAGGGCCCCACATAAATTCTAGTCGTGTGTCATAATTCTATGTAGTAGTCAGCTGCAGTTTGGAAATAAATGTAATATTGGTGTTTCACCATGAATAGCTCAAGATCCACTGAATTAAGAATATATATTTAAAATGTTCTCCTTGTCAAATCATAAAGTTTACACAAGAAAAAAATCCCTCAACATTGTTATTTTGTGGATAAGCACTCCTACTGATAATAGTGTAACCATTAATAAAAACAATTTAATAATAGTTATATAGACTTAAAATTATATATAACCAAAGATGCCCTGGCCATTGTGGTTCAGTTAGTTGGAGTATTACCGCTTGAATCAAATCATTGCAGGTTCAGTTCCTAGTTGGGGCACATACCTGAGTTGCAAGCTTAATCCCCAGTCAGGACACATGCAAGAGGGAACAGATATATGTTTCTCTCTCAAATCAATGATACTCTCCCTCTCTCTCCTTTCCTTCTTCTGTCTCTAAAGTCAATGAACATGTCCTCAGGGGTGGATTAAATAAATAAATAATCATTAAGAAAGCACTTCTACTACCAATCATATGGGAATGACTGACCTGCTGGTAAAGATTTAAACACTTCCAGCACTATGTTGATCCACAGCAAATTAAAAGACATCCAGATTGGAAAGGAAGAAGTAAAACTGTCTTTATCTTCAGGGGACATGATACTGTACATACAGAATCCCAAAGATTCCACCAAGAAACTACTAAAACTGAAAAAATGAATCAAGTAAAGTAGGAGGATACAAATAATAATCCAGAAATCAGGTGCATTTCTATGTACCAATAATCAACTAACAGAATTGGAACTACAAAGTTTTTGCACAGCAAAGGTAAACATCTACAAAATAAAAAGACAACACACAGAATGAGAGAACATATTCACTGATAAATCTGCTGAGGTGTTAATATACAAAATATATAAGAAACTTACAATAATCAACATCCCCCCAAAATAAACAATCAAGTTAAAATATTGTGCAAAGGACCTGAATAGACACTTCTCCAAAGAGGACATACAAATGACCAGTAGACACATGAAAAGATGTTGGAAGTCAGTAATCATGAGAGAAATGCAAAATAAAGTCATAGCAATATAAAACCTCACACCTGTCTGAATTGCTATCATCAATAAACACACAAAAGAGTGTTGGTGAGGATGTAGACAAAGAGCAACCCTTTTGCACTATTGGTGAGAATTCAGACTGGTGCAGCCATGGGGGAAAGCAGTATGGAGATTCCTTAACAAATTAAAATGCATTTGCCTTTTGACTCAGTGCCCTCACTTCTGGAAATATATTGAAAGGGACCCAAAACACTAATTAAAAAGATAGTAGCACCCCTATGTAGATTGCAGCATTATATACAATTGCCAAGATATGGAAGTAGCCCAAATGTCCACCAGTACATGGGTATATAAAACAACTATGGAATATTCACACAATGGAATACTATTCAGCTGTAAAAAAAGAAGAAAATTCTACTCTTTGGATAGTATGGATGACTTGGAGAACATTATGCTAAGTGAAATAAGCAAATCAAAGAAAGGCAAATACCATATGATTTCACTCATAAGTAAAAACTAATGAACAAACTGAACTAACAAGCAAAATAGAGACAGACTCACAGATAGAGAGCAGGATTACAGCTAAGAGGGTGGAGGGATTGAGCAAAAAGGAAAAAGGACTCATGTACATGGAAAACAGTGTGGTGATTTGGGGTGGGGGGTGAGCATGGGACTGATGCAGACATTGACTCACAGTGTCAGCATCATTATGGATGAAATGAGACATTCACATGGACTACCGTGTCTGGTGGAGGAAAAGTGACAGCATGGCTTTTCTCTCAAGGGGAACAAAAGCCTGCAACCTCCACCAAGACAGGTTTTTATTGGATTTCTCCCCACATTACGTGATGGTCCTCATTTACTATGCACAGTTTTGCTTTAGGGAGCTACCTTTTGCAGAAAACAAAGGAGATGATGCTGCAAATGACATCACAGAAGGATATTTGTAAATGAAAAGGGAAAAGTGGTTGAACCAGTTATACTCCATACTGGGGAGTTTTAGCAAAAGCAAGATTCAAAGTGGCCTAGGCAATTGCAGGCCTGATTCCTCACAGGAGAAGCTATCCATGGGTGTGGGTCCTGTGCATCTCTGAGTGGGGGCGGGGCCCACGCCATGCAGAACAGTCTCCTACATGGGACATAAGGGGGCTAAATATTTATGGAAAAAATACAATAAAATACCAATAAAATTAAAAAATTTACACACAATGACAATCACAGTCATGAAAATAAGGAAAGCATAATTTAATTTAACAGCAGCAATAAGAGGCTAAATGTATTCATTTATTTATTTCATGTTTTTTATTGTTGTGCAATTACAGCTGTCCCAATGCTCTCCCCACTACTCTCCCATGCCCTACCCACACCCACCTCCCACATTCAATCCTCCCCAACCAATATCTTTGTCATTGGTCCATGTCAAAGGACCATGGGTCCTTTATACATACGCCTTGATGATCATTTCCCTTCTTTGCCCCATTATCCCCCTCCTCCATACCCTCCGGTTAACTGTCAATTTGTTCTTTATTTCCAAATCTCTGGTTATATTTTGCTCTCTGGGCTGTTTCATTTATTAGGTTCCCATTACAGGTGATATAATATGCTATTTGTCTTTCATCATCTAGCTTATTTCACCTAGAATAATGCTCTGAGGTTCCATCCATGCTGTTGCAAAGGATAGGAGTTCCTTCTTTCTTTCTTTCATGTACAATTCCATTGTGTAAATGTACCAGAGGTTTTTAATCCACTCATTTACTGGTGAGCACTTAGGCTGTTTGAAATACTTGGCTATTGTAAATAATGCTGCTATGAACATTGGGGAGAAGAGGACTTTTGAATTGGTGTTTCAGGATTCTTGGGGTATAACCCCAGCAATGGATTTGCTGAGTCAAAAGGCATTTCTATTTTTAGTTTTCTGAGGAAATCCCATACTGTTTTGCATGGCAGGCACCATGCAAAGGGGAACTAGGGTTCCTTTTTTTCCATAGCCTAGCCAGAGCTTATTTGTTGATTTGTTTATGATAGCCACTATGAATGCTATGAAGTGGCATCTCATCATGGTTTTAATTTGCATCTCTCTGACGGCTAGTGATGCTGAGAATCCTTTCATATGTTTCTAGGTCCTTTGTATGTCCTCCTTGAAGAAGTGTCTGTTCAGGTCCTTTCCCCATTTTTATTCACATTTTTTTTTATTGTTGTTCAAGTACAGTTGTCTCCATTTTCCTCCACCTCTCCACCCACCCAGCCATCCCCACTTCCCACCTTTGATCCTACACCCCTTTGGTTTTGTCCATGTGTCCTTCATACATGTTCCTGAAAAACCTTTCTCCTTTTCCTACCATTATCCCCTCCCACCTATGGTTTCTGTCAGTTTCTTAATTTTAATGTCTCTGGTTATATTTTGCTTTCTTGTTTGTTTTGTTGATTGGGTTCCACTTATAGGTGACAGCATGAATGGATGTGAAGAGCATTATGCCAGATGAAATAAGCCAGGCAGTGAAAGAAAAATACTATACAATCTCACCTATAAATGGAACCTTTGCTCATTTTTAATTGGATTGTTAGTGTTCCTGGTGTGGATTTAGATGAGTTTATTGTATTTTTGGCATTAATCCATGGTCCAAAGTATCATTTGCAAATATATTTCCACATATGGTTGGTCCCCTTTTCATTTTGATGTTTTCTTTAGCCATGCAGAAGCTTTTTTAATTTGATGGACTCCCATTTGTTTATTCTTTCCTTTATGATCCTTGCTCTAGGGGATATATCTGTGCAAATATTGCCAGGTGGAATATTTGAAATTTTCCTTCCTATGTTTTCCTCTAGGACTTTTATGGTGTCACAACTTATATTTAAGTCTTTTCTCCATCAAGTTTATTTTGTTGTATAAGGTGTAAATTGGTGGTCGAGTGTCATTTTTTTTTTTTTTTTTTTTTTTTTGCATATAGTTGTCCAGATCTCCCAACACAATTTGTCAAAGAGGCTATTATTCTCTATTTCATGTTTCTTCTGCCTTTGTCAAATATTAATTAACCATAGAGACTTGGATTTATTTCTGGGTTCTCTATTCTGTTCCATTGATCTATGTGTCTGTACTTATTCCAGTACCAGATTGTTTTTATTACAGACTCCTTGTAATATAGCTTGGTATTAGGTATTGTGTTCCTTCCTACTTTGTTCTTCTTTCTCAAAATTGCTGAGGCTATTTGGGGTTGTTTATGGTTCTGTAAATATTTTTGAAATGTTTGTTCTATATCTGTGAAATATGTCATTGATATTTTCATAATGATTGTGTCGAATCTAATCATTTCTTTGATTCTTTTCACACAATGTGTGAATATTTTGATGGTGTTAATTCTTTCAATCCATGAACATGGTATATGCTTCCATTTATTTGTGTTTCCCTTAATTTCTTCCTTCAGTGTTGTGTAGGTTTCTGAGTACAGGTCTTCTACCTCTTTGGTTAGGTTTTTCCTGGGTACTTTATTTTTCTTGTTGCTATAGCAAATTTAATTTTTTCCTAACTTCAGTTTCTGATATTTCACCAATGGTATACCAAAATGGCTTTGATTTCTGAATATTAACTTTATATCATGCTGTTTTCCTAAATTAACTTATTCAAGTAGTTTTTTGGTGGAGTCTGTTGTGTTTTCTATGCATACTATCGTATCATCTGTAAACAATGACAGTTTTACTTCTTCCTTTCCAATTTGGACACCTTTTATTCTTTTTCTTGTCTGATTGCTGTGACTAGAACTTCCACTATTATGTTGAATAGAAGTGGTGTAGGCATATACCCTGTCATGTTCCTGATCTTATTGGGAAATCTTTTAATTTTTACTTGCTGAGTATTATGTTGGCTGTAGGTTTCTTGTATATGGACTTTACTATGTTGAGGTATGCTCCCTCTACTCTCACTTTGCTGTATGTTGTTATCATAAGTGGGTGCTGTCCCTTATCAAAGGTTTTTCTGCATTTATTGACACTATCATGTGATTTTCTCTTTCCTTTCTTTTATGTGATGTATTACATTAATTGATTTATAAATATTGTACCATCATTGAATCTCTAGGATGAATCCCATGTGATCACATTTTGTGATCTTTTTAATGTATTGCTGGGTGCAGTTTGCCAATGTTTTGTAGATTATTTTAGTGTCTATGTTCATGAGTGATATTGGTCTGTAGTTTTCCCTCTTTGTTGTGTCTTTATCTGGTTTCGGGATTGGGATGATTCTAGGCTTCATAAAGAGTTTGGGAGTCTTCCCTCTTCTTAGATTATTTGGAATAATCTGAGAAGGATAGAGATTAGCTCTTTCTTAAATGTTTTTAGAAATTTTCTTATGAAACCATCTGGCCCAGGACTTTTGTGTGCTGGGGTTTTTCTGATTACTGTTTCAATTTCACTAGAATCTATAGGTCTATTCAGGCTTTCTGTTTCTTCTTCACTCAGTTTTGGAAGATTATCTTTTTCTAGAAATTGCCCATTTTACCCAGGTTTTCAAATATCTTGGCATATATTTCTTCATTGTGATTTCTTACAATCCTTAGTATTTCTGTGGCATCAGTTGTTATCTCTCCTCCTTCATTTCTGATTTTGTTTATTTGGGTCCTCTCGCTTTTTTTCTTGATGAGTCTGCTTAAAGGTTTGTTGATTTTGTGTATGTTTTCAAAGACCTGCATCCTGGATTCATTGATCCTTTGAATTGTCTCAACCTGTGTGTCATTTAATTGTGCTCTGATTTTTGGTTATTCCCTTCCTTCTACTTAGTCTAGGTTTTATTTGTTTTTGTTCCTCCAATTCTTGTAGATGTAGGGGTAGTTTTGTTGAAAATGCTTCTATCTTTTTTAAGTAGGCCTGTATTGCTATGAACTTCTCTCTCAGGACTGTCTTTGATGTGTCCCTCAGGTTTTGGCCTGTTGTGTGTTCATTTTCATTTGTTTCCAGAAACTTTTTGATTTCTTCCTTTATTTCATTCTCAACCCATTCATTGTTTCATAGCATGCCATTCAGTCTATATGAATCTGAATGTTTTTTTTTTTTTTTCCATGTGGTTGGTTTCCAGTTTCAGGCTCTTTTTGTATGAGAGAATGTAGGATATAATTTCAATTCTCTTGAATTGTTCAGGCTGTTCTGCGTCCTATCATGTAGTCTATCTTTGAAAATGTTCCATATGCATTTGAAAAGAATGTGTATTTTGCTTCTTTGAGATGAAAGGTTCATCTCAAAGTTAAGTTCATTTGACCCAGGGCATTGTTCAATGCTGCAATATCATTGTTGATTTCTTAAAAAATTATTTAAAAAGATTTTATTTATTTATTTTTGGAGAGAAGAGAAGTGAAGGAGAAGAGAGGGGGAGAAACATCACCAGGGACCCAGTCTGCAGCCCAGGCATGTTCCCTGACTGGGAATTGAACCAGGGACTCCTTGGTTTGCAGGCCCATGCTCAATCCTTTATTGATGTTTTGTTTTGGAAAATCTCTCCCTTTTTGACAGTGGGGTGTTAAGATCCCCTATTATATGTGCCTTGCTGTCTGTCTTTCATGAAATCCTCTGAGATTTCCTTATATAGTTGGGTGCTCTGCTATTGGGTATATATGTGTTTATAATGTTTATGTCTACTTGATGGATTCTTCCCTTGAGTATTTGAAGTGTCCTTCTGTGTCTCTTTTTTATGCCCTTTGTCTTGAAGTCTATTTTTTCTGATGTAAGTATGGCTATGCCAGCATTTTTTTCCCTGTCCATTTGCTTGGACTATTTTTTTCAACCATTCACTTTCATTCAGTGTATGTCTTTTGTTCTCAGGTGTGTCTCTTGTAGATAGCATGTGTGTGAGCCACATTTTCTTATCCAATCAGGTACTCTATACCTTTTGATTGGAGCATTTAATCCATTTCCATTTAAGGTTAATATCAATAGGTGCTTATTCATTGCCATTTTCCCCTTTGTACCTGTGTTCCTCTCTCTGTCTCTTTTCTTTAATCTTCTTAAAGCAGTCCCTTTAGCAGGTTTTACAATGCAGTTTTGGCAGAGGTGCATTATTTTATCCTTGTTTTGTCTGGGAAATTCCTTATTTCACCTTCCATTTTAAATGAGAGCTTTGCTGAGTAGAGTAGTATTGGTTTCAGGAATTTTCTTTGCATTACTTGGAATATTTCTTGCCATTTTCTTTTGGCATACAGTGTTTCTATTGAGAAATCAGCTGCTAGCCTTATCAGAGCTCCTTTATATGTTATTCCTATTTTGCCCCTGCTGCCTTTAAGGTGTTCTCTTTTTCTTTAAAATTTGGCAGTTTAATTATGATGTGTCTTGAAGTAGGCTTCTTTGGATTCAACTTCATTGGGACCTTCTTTGCTTCCTTAATATGTGTGGCTTTTCCCCTCACCAGGTTAAGAAAGTTTTCTGTCATTATTTTTTCAAACAGATTTTCTATCTCTTGCTCCTTTTCTTCTCTTCTGGTATTCCTATGGTTGAATGTTTTTGTGTGCCATGTTATTCTACTGTTCCCTTAACCTATCTTCATATTTTTTAATCTTTTTCTTGCTGCTCCATCACTTTTATATTTCTTTCTATCTTGCCGTCCAGCTCATTAATTCAGTCTTCTGCTTCATCCTGCCTGCTAGTAATTCCTGGTAATGTATTTTTTTAATTTCAGATATTGTATTCTTCATTTCATCTTGGTTCTTATTTATAATTTCTACCTCTTTTTACTTGCTGTTGTACTTTGCACTTAGTTACTTAAAGTTGTCATTAATTCCTTGGGCATCCTTATAACCATTCTTTTGAATTCTATGTCTGATAGTTTGCTTGCTTTCATTTCATTTAGCTCTTTTACCAAGTATTCTTACATTCCTTTTAACTTCAGGTTGTTTCTTTGTCTCCTCATTTTAGGTGACTCTTTTTGTTTGTTTCTGTGATTCTGGATGCTGTGATTTGATAGTTGTCTTCATGAATGAACTTCTGTGGTAGAGGTTCTGTGGGACTCAGTAGTGTGGTCCCTTTGATCTCCTTGTCTAGATGCTCTAATGTTACCCTTTATTCTGTTTGTATGGGCTTTCTTGTTGTACTTGGACTTTACCTGTTGGTGGCTTCTTTATTGGTGGGTTCTCCTCTCCAGTGGGCTTACTGGAAGTCACAACTCCCATCTTGTCTTATATGCTATTGTACAGGTGTTGGTTAACAAAGCAGTGTTACCAGACAACCAAACCTACACTAGCAAAAAGAACCCCCCTACCACGTTAGCAATCTCAACCTCAATTGAACTAAGATTAATAAAGATAAAGAGAGATTGTGGAAATTATCAGATATATCAATAGGAATATATGATGACTAAATTTAGAAAAAATATCATTGCATGGTAAGAAGGAGGAGAATTGATAAGAGTTGTGATAGAACCAAGGCAAAGAAAAGGAAAGAACATAATTTAAAACATGAGTAAATCACAAAAGTGCAATGAGGACATTGGGGTTAGAAGAGAGAAGAGTATACTATGAGGTTTAAAGTTAAATTGAAAAGATACTGGACCTACAGAAGCAAAATTGCAGAAAAACCACAGTAGGGTCAATAGCAATGACAGCTGAGTGAATTTTAATAAAGGTGGAATGAGAATAAGAATATTGCAGAAAAGTGAAAAGTGAGTATGAGATGCCTACAATAAAGAAAAAATGATTTTGAGAGGAAGAGGGCAACAACAATAAGAGTAAAGAGTAAAGGCTAGGTTGAGAGAAGGGCAGGGGGAAAGGGAGAGAAAAAAGAATGAAATAAAATGTTTCACTCAACTGATCAGAGGGGCAGGGTGAAGGTGAAATCAAGTAAGACAGTAGAAGAGTATTCTATGGTATTTTAAGTACAAATAAATAGTAAACTGATACGAGTTCCTTTGGAGAAATACAGTATAACCGTGGTATTTCATCTAACTAACCACTGTTTATAAAAGGTAGAAAAGAAATAAAACTCTTATTAGAGGGGGAAAAAGAATGTGAGCTGTCTTAAAAAAGAAGAGCACTTATGTGAGGTTAGATGGAGGAGAAATAGTGAGAGTAAGGGATAGAAACTTGCCAAGGTGTGAGAGAAAATAAAATTTACACAACAGTAATAAAGCTCAGGAAGATGGTGAAATGTATTAAGACCAGGGAGGGGTACTGTGTAGGGTTTGGAATAACAATAATATGATAAGGAATATGTAATCTGAATAAAAAGAATAAAAAGTAAAAGACCAAGAGTAATGAGTTATTTGGAATATGTGCAAAGCAAAAGAAGAAAAATTAAATGTAATATGAAAGGGAGAATAAAAAAAATGAAAACAAACAAAAAACCTAAATAAATGGAAAGAAGAAAGAGAAGCGAAACAAAACAAAACAAAACAAAACATGCCAAGTTCTACAGAAGAGCAAGGTGAAATTCGTCTCAGTGGTGGTGATCACCTTCTGACTTCCTTATCTGTCTCTGATTTTATCTCAGCTCCAGATCTTGCTGTATTACTCTTGAGGTGGAAAAAAATAAAAATAAAAATAAAAAATAATAATAATAATAAACCCCTGCCCAGCCAGTTTAGCAGATCTTCCTGGTTCCTGCAGGCAGAGGGGGGTTGGGCTCCATTTTTTTCTTTCCTTTGTTTCTGCAAGCATTGGGGCTCAGACTGGGCTACAATAATCACAGGTGCCCAGTTTCCAGCCCATGCTCTCAGAGCATTGTGCAGCCAGCACTCTCCACTCTGCGCATTTGGAACCACTGGTGTGGATAAGCCACCTCGTTTTGTACCCCTTTAATAGATCGATGAGGTGCACTGATTTGGAGCAAAATTGCATCCCCAGTCCTCCCTCTTTGTTGACGCCGCTGTGAACACATGTAACTCTTGCACTGAGCACATCAGTTTCCCTTTGAAAAAAAGTCTCTTTGTGTATTGCTGTGGCTCCAAGCCACTGTCCAGCATTGCACACATTCCAACCCTCTGACAAGTACAGAGTCTGTAAGGGTCAGGGCCATTCACGGCCTACCTCTTCTCCTAGTTCTAATTGTCACAGGGATCCCCAAATTCTCTATGTCCCAGGTGGCAACTGCCACCCCAGCCTGCGTACTCTGCCAGCTGTGTGTCACTTGCTGCCTTTTTTTCCCACCCCCAGAGTCTTTATGCATCAAGGCCTCTCCTGGCATGGGTCTGGGCTTCCTGCCCTGGGAGGAGAGGAAGACGCTATGCTATCACTGACCCAGTTCTCCTCTAATGTACTCCTAGCAGGCCCAGGAACCTTCCCCACCAGCTGATAAAACCTCCTTACTGTCCATTTCAAAGCATCCTCTGCATATTTTGGCTTCCAAACTTCATATTGGCTGAGGTTCTTCTGTTGTCTGTTCACTTTGTTTTTTGGAAGATCAGTTAAGTGTCCCTTTTGAGTAAAAGCAAGTGGGTACAAGCAAGTGGGCTCAACTCCCACCTATGTAGCTGCCATCTTCTGGATCCCTAAGAGGCTATATTTATTTATATATTCTTACGTTGAATTATTATTTAAATATTAAAAAGTATGCTTACAAAGATGTACACAGAAGAAAATGATTTAGAAAATACGGACACATATTAAAAAAAATAAACTCAATAATCTTAACTTCCAAAGATGAAAACATTTTGGCTTTTTTTCTTCCCTTCAGTGCTTGCTACATTATTTTACAGACAGAGAATTGACTTTCTACATTTAAACACATTACCTTTTTTTCAGTTGAAATTATTTTGTGAACCTTTTCTCATCTGTATTAACGAATGACTAGTAGCTAGTGTTTAGTGACTTAAAATAGCACGAGTTTATTTCTCTAATCTATATTTCCATTTCTGGTTAGCAGAAGGTCTCTACTTATTTTTATTACTCAGCCATGTCATTTCATATATTGCCTCTATGCTTAACTTGGAGTGTTTCTTTTTAGCAGTTAAATGTTCCAGCCTGAAAATAATGCATGTCACTTCTGTTCATGATTTGTTAGGCAGTCCCAGGGCCCCACCCAAGTGCAATGTACCCAGGAAGTGCTCACACATGCCCAGGATTTAGGGAGCCAAAAATATTTGGCAAAGAGCACCAATGACTGCCATGCTAGTCCCCTAAAGCCTCACTGCACTAAATATTCCATCCAAGAAATATTATTATACCTTAATTTATTCAACCATCCTTTTGTTGGACAACATTTTAGTGTTTCCTTGTTTTTAGTCTTATAAAATATACCTGCAACATATTATATATTAATCTTTGATCCCATCCCTGATTATTTCTTTAGGATACATATCTTGAAAAGCAACTACTAGATCAAAGTATACAAATAATGTAATATTCTTCAATTATTTTATCAGTTTTCTTCCATAGCATATGCACAAGAAATTGGCATGAGCAGCAACAAACTCTAACCTCACTACCTGCAAATTGTCATTTGAAATATATGGTAATATGATACCATATATAGTATCTCACTGAATTTTAATTAAGATAATTATATATTAAAATGCTCATTATATGGTAGGAAGTGACTGGCTAAAATATCAACCATACAAAATAACACCATGGATAGAGAGAAATAATCTAAATACTACAAAATAATTTACCGTGATTACTGATAATTTTGTCTATTCTGTATGTCTTTTTCATTTGCTAATTTTACTACAATTATCCAAATAAAGTAATGTGTATTAACTTTATGATAAAGTAGTATTTCAGATCAGCAAGGAACAGAATTATTCAATAAATAGTACTGGAGAAACTGAGTAAGAAAAAAATCCCTACCTACACTATAAATATTAAGAACTTCAAGAATAACGTGTATATGTAAATAAGCAAATAAACAAAATAAATCTCAGTGTAGCTGTTTTATAATAAAATGTCAAATTAAAACTAGTAGAAAATAATTTCTTAAGTGATCAAAAAGTACAGAAAAGATTTGTTCCTGTAAATCTTTAAAACAATGGAATAAATAGTATTTATCAAAATTTAAGGAAAATAACAGAATGGAAAAATATATTAACAACGCATGTTATATGTGTAGAACTAGTGTCCAGGATATACTAAAAGCCTTTATAAATCAATAGGAAAATGATAAAAATAAGTCCTGGTACAATTAGGACAATGCAAATTAAAATAATTATCTATCTCTTCTGGAAACTTCACAGTTATTTAAAAAAAGATAATAAATGTTGGTTGGTAGGAAGTGATGGCAAAGACTTTCAAATTAGAATTTAACAGTATCTCATAAAGTGTAATATATACATTCATTTGGCCCAGCATTGCACTCTTAGGTTTGTTAGTCAGAGATGTTACCACATGTGCCCAGGAAGTATTTCAGAATATTAGTCATAAATTTATAATAGTAAAAGATTGGGATCAACCTAAATATCCATGGATAAGGGTAAATGAATGGCAACATAAATTAGTATGCATTCATACTATGGAATACTAGCTAGAAATTTTAAAAATGTGTATATTCATAAAAATGTAGAGAAATATTCAAGACATATCATTAAGTGAACAACAACATTACAAAACAGTACATTTGGGAGGGTCTCATTTCAATGTAGCAGAGAATAGAGGGCAGAGTGTAGGATTTGGGTTCAGTCTGCCAGTTTTTCTGTCCCAAGTGCATCACTCAATGCCTTGGATAGGTCATTTAACCTCTCTGGTCTTGTTTTTCTCATTGGTAAGATTAGTGTAAATGACAGTACCTATCACATAGCATTGTTGTGATCATTATTTGAGTAAATCTTGTTAAGTGCCTAGAAAAATCTCATATTGCATAGTGTACATGTTAACTATTTAGTTTTAAAAACTGCAAACCAAGAGATAAGGATTTACCTAAATATACTACTTATGTTTTTGTAAACAACTACAGGAGATTATTCGTAAACTGTGTACCTTGTACCTCCAGCACCAGAAAGTGGGAAGAGGAGGAAGCCAGAGAACTTGGTTTTTACATTGTGTTAATTGTTAGAAATGCCACCAATAAGGATGCACATAATATATTATTTGAGCATTAAAAATGAAAGTGATAATTTAATTTTTTAAATTTAATCAATAGAACTAATCTCTTCACATAGACTTTTTACTTCTCTGAAGTCATTTTATAACTATGTGTATGTTAAGAATTTATTTTTAATTGACTTCATAATCAACTTCACCCTGACTGATTATATCATTATATAGTTGACTTATGGATCTATTTCCTTTTATATATTCAACTTTCAATTAATTTTATTAATTTTTATTAACAACTGCTACGTTCCAGGCACTAACATAAATAACACCATTTTAAAACTGAATATAATCAAATAAGAGCCTTGGTAAAAGAGAAAGATAAGAATACTTAACCACTTGTCAGAGTAAGTGTTTGGGGGAGATCTCTGAACTAGGAAAGTTGGGGAATGCCAAAGAAGTTAATTCTGCCAAGAAGAATGGAAACTCCAAAAAAGCAAGAGTCCTGAGCTTTTGATCATAATCTCATCCTAGCACCTGATACTGCTGAGTAAATAAAATGTTGGGGAGGAGAGATAGTTCTAAAGAGGAAAGAATGGGAGGTTCAGGAAGAGACAGGTGTGGGTACAGGATGGCTGGGAGCAGGAATAAATGATGCCTCAACAAGGTGGCCCAATGGCTACCTCCTTACATTTCCCAGGCTCATGGGGTTGAGACAGGGCCCTTCCCATGCAATTGACATGAGTAGATAAATGGAATTCACCATAATCATTACAAAAAGCACATACTAAAGGAAAGTCTCTGTTTTGATGCCAAGTGACATTGTGAATAAGACTGCTTTTCTACAGACAGTCTGATATCTAAACAAATATTAAAATTTGGGACAAGAGAAAAGTCTTTAAGGTCTTCCTCATTTCACCAGCTTTCACATTCCTTTTTCACTCCCGTTTTACCCAGCAATGAGATGCCTAAAACGAAAATCAAATCTCCAGATTACAATTTTTTTCAGGAAGTCAAGCATGAAAAAGTATATTCACATGATTTTCTTTCAGTAAAATGAAGCTCATGGCTAAGTAGACCATGGCTATAAGAAAACACTTATTTGGTGTGTTTTTTTGTTTAGTTTAGTTTAGTTTTGTTTTGTTTAGTTTTGTTTTAAGATGCCAGTTAAAATCGGTACCTTAAATGTTCCTCGTCCCAGGGTAAATGTAGAAAAGTCAAAGTGTAAAAATGGAGTTAAACACTGCTGTCTTCATAGCACCATATGAAGTTCCAAATATTGTGCTATTTGGGCCAATAGTTTTGTATTGGTTAAGCCTCAGGTGTAGCCATGAAATTGTGTGTAATGTACTTTTAAAACAGAAAAAAAGCAACATTTAATGTTGGGAAACACTACATTTTCTAATTTTCATTGTCATTTTTTTTATAAATTAGCGCTTTATTTATTTATTTATTTATTTATATTTTTTAAACTTTTCTCAAACTTTTATTGATCAAATCTAAAACAACCCTTGATTATATCTGAATTTTGTACTCTTACTGTATGAATAGCAATCTATATTGCCAGTTTTCAAAATAAAGTGGAATTCAACACAGCTTTAATCCATTTTAAGGACTAAAATTAACAACCTTTTTAATTTTAATACTGAAATGTTGTAAAACCAAATTAATAATGATATAACAATTGAATGATCAATAACAAAATATATAATTCCTTAACATTGTATTTTAAACATATTACAACTATAAATTCAACTAAAATTAACTGTGGATTTAACTTGTTAACCATAGGTTTAAAATGTCTTCCTTCAAAAAGAGAGCTGTGATCATTGGTATTCCCTCTTTGGTGGAGTCATTTAATAGTCAAAATATTATTAAATATTTTTAACATCAACTAGGTAAATTTGATATTCCATTTGTTTTCTAAAAACACAAAAATGATTTGTAAAGTAGAAACTCATTTACTTAAACACAAACACATTTCTCACAGAAATACATGCCTGTCCCCAATTCAGGTATTTCCTTTGAAACTCCCCAATTTCTGATTTTCAATCAATCATTCTATTAAAATAAAATTTTCAATTAAAATCAAAGCACCCAGTAATGCCTTTATATGTATGGTATTACTTGTTTGGAAAATAATGTAGATATTATGTATACCTTAGAAAGATGCTTTTCAATT
This sequence comes from Anoura caudifer, assembly GCA_004027475.1. NCBI lineage: Eukaryota > Metazoa > Chordata > Mammalia > Chiroptera > Phyllostomidae > Anoura > Anoura caudifer. The sequence goes on from PVKU01006622.1 coordinate 44,017, forward strand.
TAAAAAGAGAGTCCCAGTCATTCAGAAGGCACAGAATGACTCTTGAAATATAGAAGTTTAGAAACATTCCCCAAATTTTGCTTTCACTGACTGATTCAGAAAAGAGAAAAGAAGTGCAGCAAGCTCTAGAATCTGGCTGTTCCTATGAAGAGCTCACCCAGAGTGACTGTACACATATGGACACCATTTGTAACCAGAGGAGAGAACCCACAGGTCAGACTAACGTTTGGTGTCTGTCTACTCATCTGTTTTCACATTAGCTGCAAATTATAGAATCCTCCAGACCCAAATGACCATAAATCAGTACTATGAGCATGTACACTTTTTCCATCTGTCATAAAACAATGAAATAAATTCATGCCTGTCAAAATAGACTGCAGCAAAATGAACTTCTTCTTCAGCCAAAGGAATACAAAGCTTCCACCCCATCGCTGTAATTTATGGCCTCCATGGGGCTTCAGGGTGATTAGGCCTTGGCCCACCAACACACAGAAAAACAGTAGAAACTCCAGCAACTCCAAATGGAAATCTTGGGTGAAATTTATCAAACAAATCAGAGAGAAATCTATTTCTGTTTGGAAAAGGAGGAGATATATTACATGTTTAGTGTTCATGCACTGCTTTGGAACTTTTAGCTATTTGGTATTTGTGAGTTTTGGAATTTCTCGCTTGAGTACTATAACCAAAGGACAGGTAATGTATTAGACATGAAAAACTTTTAGCCAAATAAAATATACAACTGCAAGCAGAGAGGTTTTTCAATGTTAACATCAACATATTTCTGCAAATGATGTAACTGAAAATTTTCTAGGTAGACCTAAAAAAAAAAAGCATAGATTTAGTACTGGAAAAATACACTGAAAGAAAATGAAATATATAAGCAATAGAAAACTGAAAAAGGTAATAAAAAGGAGGAAAAGAGCCAAACTGATAAGGTGTATGTGTAGACTTTATTTTATTCTGATGGGTTTATATCAGACCCACCACACAATAAATGTTTCTTTAAAGCTTCCCTTCTTTAAAACTGCCTTAAAATCAAATGTTGCTTGGCATCTGAAAGAAAAGATATAGAGAAAGAACAGCACAGCACGATACAAGGCAGGCAAAAACACTGATATTCACCACACAAAAATTATTGGTCACAGTCAGATGTGGTGAAAACTATACGGAGATAATTTGGCTGTGGGGGCAGGGGAGAATGGGGATTGCAAACAAAGGCATGTGTGCAACAAAGTCATCTGGAAGTTTTGGCACTAGGCCCTCATTATAAGTCACAGTGTGCTTGATGTGGTGTTTACTATGGAGGCCCGCAGGCATTCATTCAATCATAAAGTCATATTTCACCAAACACCCCTGCTGTATTAGAAACATTCAGCAGGGTTAGAGCCAGCAAAATGAGAAGATGATGTGGCAGTACTATATGTCATAGATCTGGTTAATATCCAGCTGTGAATTATTGCATCTTTAAGAGAAATTCCCTGGGTGTTCAGTATCACTTCCAGGAGATTAGAACTAGCATCCAACAACAGTTCTCAGGTCGTCAGTGGAAATATTATTTCTGCCAGGAATAATGATGCTCAGTCTTCATCTTTGGTACTCGGGCTGTGTCACCTGGTGGGTTCCCAGTGATGTAAACCCACAGAGATGGGACATGTTCCCAACCTCCAGCACTCAGCAGCACTTTATGGCTGAAATAGCCTCTGCATTTATTTACTGCCTCTGCATATTGGGGGCTGTGGAAGAATATTGTGTTTCATGCCTGTGGCAAGGTGCAGCAAAGGGAATTTTGGAAACAGGCTTTGGAAGCACTTTACTAGCACTGTGGTTTACTTGCCTTAAAAAGATAAGCAGAGTTAGAAATACTTATTTGATACAGATATTGTGAAAAGTAAACTTAACAAGATATTCAAGATAGTGGGATTCAAAAAATTAAATCTTTCTTTTGGTCCTTTTCTTTCCTTTTTTATCTTTCCTGCTTTCCCTTATCTCTTTTTCATCTTTCTCTTTCTTTCTTTCATTCTTTCCCATTTGTTTTCTCTCCTTTTCTTTTTTTCTCCTTCTTCTTTCTTTGGGTTCTTTTTGTCAGTCTTCTTTACATGGATGCTAATCATTCATGCATGCATTCAGTTAATCAAGTGCATAAAGTGACTAGTTCCTGCCAGTGTGTAGAGTTTTATCAAATACTCAGATATTAAATAACATATTGTATTATTATTAATTAATTATGGCTGTGATAATGGCTGAGAGTGAAATCATCCAGTTGATATGAGAACACAGAGCAGTGGGGAGGAACCCAATCACATATCAGTTTTCTGCACTACTAAGCTAAGAAGTCCCACCTCAATCTAAATGAAACAATTAAGGTTGTTTTTCTCTAAGGCACATCACAAAAGTTATCATTATAGCCACTATTTTATTACTTCATATCCAATAAAGTGACTCACTGTTTGTTTTATTGCAGGCTTGTATTTTTTTAATGGGAAACTGTAGTAGCTCCTATTACATGAAACTGACCACCAATAAATAGTCTTATTTTATTTGAGAGAGAATTTATTAAATAAGAACATATGTTTGAAAGAGAAGAGAATGTGCCACTGAATTTCTTTCTCCTCTGATTTACTTCCCAACAAAAGTTATAGAAGCCACTTGAAATTGATTAAACCTGCCCCTGCCATCTGAATCCATTGCCAACAACACTAATCAAAACCAAGTGGTGAAATTAAAAAATAATTAAAACTTTGAAAGTTAAAGATGCAGATGGAAATTGTTTCATAAGAGCTAGTGTAAAAAAATTATAGACTAGAGAAAAATTATTTTATTCTCTTTAAGTTTAGCATGCTATTTTTCCAGTTCTAACAATCTATACACACACTCTTGACAAAAATTTGATCATAGACATCATATATATGCACAGGTTTTTAGAATTTAAAGGTAATTAATGCATCTAGATAAATTTATATGTTATACATAATGAGTCTGTTTTCTTTTTTAATCTCTACCTTCATGAATTGTATGTTTATAAAACATTTTCCTCAAAATAAAAATAAAATTTTTTAAACATTTTATTTTTACATGCATATTTTCCTTCCTTTCATGTTTGATTTCCTTGAACTCAACAGTTGAAAATCTGGCTGAGTTACTGGTATATTCTTGAAACTTTGACAGGGAAGGAGGAAAACTGTATTTTTTATTTCATTCTAGATAGTTATTGGTAACATATATGAACAAAGGCTTCATGAAAATATGAAGTTCCTGCACTTTTACTTCACCTTCAGCAAACAAAATAACCTTGAGGAAGTGTCACAGCTTGTTGGCTTCAGGTTTCTAATTAAAATTCTTTTTTACTTCAAGATATGAAAGAGGCAGAAGAATTGCACAAAGGTTTCCCAAAGCAAAACCACCCTTCTCTTTAAGCTCCACTGCAAATATCTGAAACAACTTCAACAAGTCTGCAGTTACATACAGACAAGCCAGAAATTCTCAGTAGCCCTTTATTGGAAATTATTTATGTTCCTCTTTGTATCCATAATATTTTAAACATGAGGTTTAGTCCTTAAACTGTGGCAATTTAGAGAGAATAGTCTGCAGCAGCATGAAGCAGGAAATCCTTCAGGAAAGCTGTATAAATCCAGGTTGATGCTAGGAGAAATGAGAACTAAGCTCAGAGGAACCCTCGGGAATGGCAAATTGAGAAGCCATCTTGGGCACCTGGCTTGGGGGTTGGAAGCCTGTAGGGAAAGAGCCAGACTGAGACCCAGAAAAGTTAGTAAAAGGGAAAAGTAACTCCGCAGATAGTGCTAAAATATATACAAATAAAATAAAACAAAGCAATGCTTAGATATATATGTATGTGTCATTAATCTGAGAAGAACTGAATTATACTTTTTACAGACACTTTTTTCATCTTTACCTGCTGTTTAAGGATGCAACTATGTGGGATTTTTGTGATATTTTTCCTTTTAGCCTGTTCTTTTTTTAAAGATCATATTTATTTTTAGAGAGGGGAAGGGAGGGAGAAAGAGAGAGAAACATCAATGTGTGGTTGCCTCTCACATGGCCCCCACTGGGGACCTGGCCCACAACCCAGGCATGTGCCCTGACTGGGAATCAAACCTGTGACCCCTTGGTTCAGAGCCCATGCTCAAACCACTGAGCTGTGCCAGCTAGGGCATTTTAGCCTGTTTTTGATAATCAAATGAACCTGTATGAAAAGGACCACTAGCATTTTCCCCTCAACTATTCAACGAGTTAAACTGGTTTAATTGTTTATTTATGAATTAAGTGAGTTGTAATAATAAAAATATGTGTTTATTTTTTATCAACTTGAAACACCAAACATTTCCACATTCACATAAAAAATGAACATAATCCTTTCTAGCAATTTACAAAGAATTTTTCATATTTGATCTTCAGAACAACTGTAAGATGAGAATTTTTGGGAAGCTGGCTTTATCAACAATACAGAAGTCTTACCAGAGTGATATGCCCAAAGTCCTAGACCCTTATCTTAAGTCACATACTTTGCTTTACATAGTACTGAGGTAGAGAAGTGAAACTGCTAGAAAATATTTCTGTTTCACTGGCAGATTTTGGCAATCTGTTGTGAATTGCTTATTTCTTACACTCTGTTGCTGCTCCTCTGCTGTTTTCTTTTTTTTAATTTGCTGTATGTATATATTTATTTATTCTTTAACAAACATGTACCTAATACTTTTCTTTTTGTCATTGTTGCTGCTTCTGTTCAATGACTGTTGTCTCCATATTCCCCCACCAACTTACCCCCACTGCACCAACCCCCACCTCCCACCTTCAATCATGTCCCTCTTTGGCTTTGTCCATTGGTCCTTTATACCTGTTCCTTGATGACACTTTTCCTCCATTCTCTAGTTATCCCCTTCACCCCTCTTCTCTGGTTACTCTCAGATGTTCTTTATTTACATGTCTCTGCATCTATTTTGCTTGCTTGTTTGTTTTGTTGATTAGGTTCCACTTATAGGTGAGATCATATGTTTTCTTGACATCAAAGAGCATATCTTCTTACAGTTTCCACGTCAAAATTATCCGAGACTACTTGAACATCTTAAAAGACCTTTATGTACATTACCTATGATTTTTGTCCTAGCCTTCTGCCATTTCCAAGCACCCTGCCCACAACAGCAGAGCTTCCCACCCTGAGTGTGAAGGAAAGGGCTGTATTTTTATCCCCTTAGTGTGAGCTGTGACTGTTGAATCTGACCCCCAGGAAGTCTGGTTAGGGCCTTTAGTATAGTAATACAAGGGAAAAAAGATTTAGCTTGTCCTGCAGTCCCCACACAACAAATGGCATCATTGTCAGAACCAAGCCCATGCTTAATCACCTACCAGCTTTGTCTGTTGGACTGGATGAGCCCAGTATAGCAAGTTGGGGCAGCTGTGACAGAAGTATGATACAGGTGCCCCTGGGGCCTTGGGGCTGGATGTACATACAGACCTGGGAGCTGGGAGTGGGAAGGCATGTAGGATCTCTTGTCTAAGGTCACTCCAGGCCAAAGCCCCAAAGATCTGTCTTCTAGTACATCTGAAATTGATATCTTCATGGCTGAACTGCCCTTTTTGTTCAAACTAACTCCAGGGTCCCTGCTATAATTAAGCACATGCATCCTACAAAATAAATCTTTACCATCCCCTCAGTCATTGTTTGACACAAATTGAGTGGATTACAAATCAGTGCTCATCATCATAAAAAGGTAATAGTTCATTTTTTACCAGGGAAAAGCAGAATCTTTTGAATCTTCAATGTTTCAACTGTTGCACATTTTTCAATGAATGTACAATGGCTATTTTTATTATGTTTTTATTGATTATGCTATTACAGTTGTCCTGATCTTCCCCTTTGCCCCCTCCACCCAGCACACCCCACTTCCTCAGGTAATCCTCCCACCATTGTTAATCCACTTGAGTTGAATAACCTTTCTTATTTAGAAGACTGTAAAAAGGTAGAATTATTATGGAGCTAACCAAAGGTAAGGTACAGGATGCTTCAGTTTCACCACTGGGAATGCTGGCAGGGTTTCTGAGAGATATAAAGCATTCTAGGTTGTAAAAGGAAGCCAAATTTTAAACAGTAACTTCCTAAGTAAGCATTTTTAAAAATAGCCTAAGATATTGCACAGTCTCCAGTAATTTATTATGACTACTTTTCTCATTATAAATAAATTTTAAATTTTGCATCTGGTTTTATATTTATGATTTTATATTCTCCTAAATACCCCCTCCCAAACTGTATAAACATCAGATCCAAGAAACCAAGGTCTGTCAGTGATGAGAAATTTCATAATGCCACATAAAGCATAAATCCTGACAAAGTTAAAGTTAGATTACAGGGGCAAGTTCAATTTTCCCTTAAAACACTGGAGTGTCCAGAGGTCCCTGAGCAACCAGAGGCCCCCCAGAAACCAGAGGTCCCTGAGCAGCCAGAGGCCCCCTTGCAACCTGAGGCACATGTGCTACCTGAGGGGCCTGCAACCAGAGGAGAGGGATTTGGGGATTTGTGGAAGACCCAGAGCTCACACCTGTGAAACTAGGATGAGTGCACGCAATGCAGGAAACCCACAGAACCCACACCCATAAACTCTGGTTGTTGCACGTGCCCCATAGGAGACCAGGAGCTTGCACACATAAACTGGGGCAGTCCACGATCCCTAGGTGATCCAAGCTCACACCCATAAACTCAGGAAAAGGCATGCTGATCAGGAGGCTCAGAAACCATGCCCAAGGCCCTGTGGAGAGGCCCTGGCTAGCTCTGGGAACAGTGCACAGTTAGCCCTGGAGAGAGTACCCAGGTACCACTGAGGGATGAACAGGGAGAAAACCCATAACAGTCAACCCTCAGCCCCTTGCAGGCAGCAAGACCAGAAAAAACAGTTTGGCCAGTTTGAAACCAGCAAAACAATTATTTTGTTTTTATTCTTAATTATATATTTTTATTATTTTATTTTTATCCCTCAATTCCTTTTGCTTTTCTTTCCTTCTTTCTTGTTTTATTCCTTCTTCCTTTCTTTCCAATTTTATCTCTTCTTCCTCCACTTTTTTCTTTTTTCATTTTGTTTTCTTTTCTCTTTTTAAATACACATGAGTGAGGCAAAAAAACCTGGAACTGTGAAAAAAACAGAGTTGGACCCAAAGAGGGGGTATACCAACAGGTGAGACAGTGGAAGCTGTGAACACCAGGATACCCGAAGGAGACTGCACCACTGAATCTCACAGGTATTCTATCACAGAAGTTCACACCATAAACCCAGGGAGCCAGAACAGATCAATTTAAGAAGTTGAGGTTAACAAGAAGTAAATCACAAAAATATGGAAGACAAAGAAACAATCCCAAAATGAAAGGAAAGGAGGAAGCACAGAAAAAATGCTAAATGAAACAGAGGTAAATCAACAATTAGATATTGAGTTCAAAGAAATTGTTGTCAGGAAGCTCCATGAGCTCTCAATAAGCTACCAGAAATTACAGGGAAGCTACTATGAACTCACTGCAAACTATATCAATATGGAAAAGGAACTAGAAACTATCAACAAAGGCCAAGAGGAAATAAAGAATACAATTTCTAAACTGAAGAACACAGTAGAAGGAATCAAAAGCAGAATCGATGAAACAGAGGATTGGATCAGCGAGTTGGAGGACAAAGTAGGAAAAACACCCAGAAAAAGCAAGAAAATGAAAAGAGGCTCAGAAAGAATGAACAGTGATAAAGAGAAATGCAAGACAATATGAAACATAATAATATCTGTATAATAGGGATACCAGAAGAAGAAGAAGAGCAAGGGATAGAAAACATGTTCAAAAAATAACAATGGAAAACTTCCTTAATTTGATGAGAGAAAACATCACACAAATCCAGGAAACACAGAGAGTCCCAGTCAAGAGGAACCCAAAGATGGCCACTTCGAGATACATCATTATTAAAATGCCAAAATTCCAAGACAAAGAGAGAATCTTAATGGCAGCAAGAGAGAAATAGGAAGTAACATACACAGGAGCCCCGATAAGGTTAGCAGCTGACTTCTCAATGGAAACACTCCAAGCCAGAGGAGAATGGTGAGAAATATTATAAGTAATGAGGACCAGAGATCAGCAAACAAGGCTATATTACCGAGCAAGCCTCTGATTTAAAATAGAAGGCCAAATAAGGAGCTTCCTAGACAAAAGAAGTGTAAAAGAACACACCTCCACCAACCCAGCTATGCAAGACATGCTAAAGAGAATGCTTTAAGGAAAGAAAGGGGGAGAGAGAGAGAGAGAGAGAGAGAGAGAGAAACACAGATTTGAAAATGGCAATGAATAAGTACCTATCAATAATAACCATAAGTGTAAATGGATTAAATATTCCAATCAAAAGACTTAGAATAGCTGAATGGATAAGAAATCATGGTCCACACATATGTTGCCTACAAGAGATGCTCTTCAGGACAAAAGACATACACAGACTCAAAGTGAAGGGTTGGATACAAATTTTTGAAGCAAATGGAATGGAAAAAAAAGACAGGGTAGCAATACTCATATCAGACAAAATAGACTTCAAAAGAAGGGCCATGAAGAGAGACCCAGAAGGTCAATTCATAATACTCAAGGGCAGAATCCACCAAGAAGACATAAACATTGTAAATATATATGCACCAAATATAGGAGCACCTAAAAACATAAAAAAAAAATCTTAGAGGATTTCAAGAAAGGTACTGACAGCAACACAATTACAGTAGAGGATTTTAACACCCCACTGTCAAAAATGGACAAATCTTCCAAACAAAATATCAAAAAAATATTGTGGCATTGAACAATGCTCTAGATGAAATGGACTTAACTGATATATATAGAGAGCCTTTCATACCAAAAAAACTAAGTACACATTCTTTTCAAATGCACATGGAACATTATCAAAGATAGACCACATGATAGGACACAAAACAAGTCTCAACAAATTCAAGAAAATTGAAATCATACCTAGCATTTTCTCCAACCACAAGGTACTGAAACTAGAAACCAACCCCAAGGGGAAAAACACAAAGCCCTCAAAATCATGGAGATTGAATAGCATGCTATTAAACAATGAATGGGTCAAGAATGAAAATAGGGAAGAAATCAAAAAGTTTCTGGAAACAAATGAAAATGAATTCACAACAACCCGATACTTACGGGACACAGCAAAGGCAGTCCTCAGAGGGAAATTCATAGCGATACAGGCCTACCTAAAAAAGACAGAAACATTTCAAATAAACAACCTAACCATACATCTATAAGAACTCTAGGAACAACAACAAATACAGCCAAGAGCAAGTAGAAGGTAGGAAATAACCAAGATCAGAGCAGAATTAAAGGACATAGAAACTAAAAGCACAATTCTAAGGATCAATGTATCCAGGAGCTGGTTCTTTGAAAAGATAAACAAAATCAACAAGCCTTCAGTCTCATCAAGGAAAAAGAGGGAAGTCACAAATAGAAACAATCAGAAATGAAAGAGTAGAGAATACAATTGACACCACAGAAATACAAAAGATTGTAAGAAATTACTATGAAGAACTATATGCCAAGAAATTTGAAAACCTAGGTGACTGGACAAGTTTCTAGAAAAATATAATCTTCCAAAACTCAATGAAGAAGAAGTAGAAAGCTTGAACAGGCCAATAACAGCAGATGAAATTGAAGCAGTAATCAAAAAACTCCTGACACACAAAAGGCCAGGACAGATGGCTTAACAGAAGAGCTCCACAAATCATTTAAGGAAGGCCTAACCCCTGTCCTTCACAGACTATTAAAAAAAAAGTCCAAAATGATGGAAGACTCCCAAACTCTTTTTATGAAGCCAACATTATCCTAATATCAAAACCAGATAAAGACACAACAAAGAAATAAAACTTCATGCCCATATCCCTGATGAACATAGATGCCAAAATCCTCAGCAAAATATTGGCAAACCACATCCAACAATACATTAAAAAGATCATTCATCATGACTAAGTGGGATTCATCCTAGGGATGCAAGGATGGTTCAATACTTGCAAATCAGTAAATGTTAATACATCACATAAACAAAAGCAAAGACAAAAATCACATGATCATATCAATAGATGTGGAAAAAGCATTTTATAAGGTACAGCACCCATTTATGATAAAAACACTCAGCAAAGTGGGAAAAGAGGGAGTATTCCTCAACATAATAAAGACAATATATGAGAGGCCTACAGCCAACATCATACTCAATTGGAAAAACTAAAATCTTTTCCACTAAGATCAGGAACAAGACAAGGTTGTCCACTTTCACCACTTCTATTCAATATAGTACTAGAAGTCTTAAGCACAGTGATTAGACAAGAAAAGGAAATAAAAGGCATCCAACTCAGAAAGTAGGAATCAAAACTATCATTGTTTGCTCATGACATGATAGTGTACATAGAAAATCCTACAGACTCAGACAAAAACGCTGCTCAACCTAATAAATGAATTTGGCCAAACAGCAGGATACAAAGTTAATATCCAGAAATCAAAGGCATTTTTGTATACCAACAATGAAACAGCAGAAGCAAAAAATAAGGAAAAAATCCCAGTTGATATAGCAAATGAAAATAAAATACCTAGGAATAAACCTAACCAAGGAGGTAAAAGACCTGTATGCAGAAAACTACACAACACTAAAGAAAGAAATCAAGGAAGACACCAACTCTTGGAAACATATACCATGTTCATGAATCGGAAGAATCCAGATCATCAAAATATCCATACTACCCAGAGCAATTTACAAATTCAATGCAATACGTATTAAAGTACCAATGGCATATTTCACAGACATAGAACAAACATTTCAAAAATTTATATGGAACCATAAATCGACCCCGAATAGCTGCTGCAACTTTGAGAAAGAAGTGCATAGTAGGAGGGATCACAATACCTGCTACCAAACTGTATTACAAGACCGCTGTAATCAAAACATCCTGGTACTGGCACAAAAACAGGCACATGGACCAGTGGAACAGAACAGAGAGGCCAGAAATAAACCTAAGCCTCTATGGTCAATTAACATTTGACAAAGGAGGCAGCAACATAAAATGGATTAACAATAGCCTCTTCAACAAGTGGTGTTTGGAGAACTGGACAGCTACATGCAAAAAAATGAAACTTGAACACCAACTTACACCATACACAAAAATAAATTCAAGGTGGATAAAAGATTTAAATATAAGCCATGACACCATTAAAGTCCTAGAAGAGAACATAGGAAGGAAAATCTCAGAAATTTCACACAGCAACATTTTTACTGATATGTCCCCTAAAGCAAGGGGCATAAAGGAAAGAATAAACAAGTGGGATCTCATCAAAATAAAAAGCTTTTGCATGGCTAAAGAAAACAGTATTAAAATAAAAAGAGAACTGACTGTATGGGAAATCATACTTGTCAATCATACATCAGACAATGGTTTAGTACCCAAAATATGTAAAGAACTTACATGACTTGACTCTAAGAAGATAAGCAATGCAATTAAAAAATGGGCAAAGGACTTGGACCAACACTTCTCCATGGAGGACATACAGAGGATCCAGAGACGCATGAAAAGATGCTCAGTATTGCTAGCTATCAGAGAGATGCAAATTAAAAGCACAATGAGATACTACTTCACACCAGTCAGAATGGCCATCATAAACAAAGCAACATACAATGAGTGTTGGAGAGGTTGTGGAGAAAAAGGGACCCTAGTGCACTGTTGGTGGGATTGCAGACTGGTACAACCACTGTGAAAAACAGTATGGAATTTTCTAAGAAACCTAAAAATGGATCTACCTTTTGAACCAGCAATTCCACTGCTAGGATTATATCCTAAGAACCCTGAAACACCAATCCAAAAGAATCTATGCACCCCTATGTTCCTAGCAGCCCAATTTACAATAGTCAAGTATTGGAAGCAACCTATTTGCTCATCAGTAAATGAATGGATAAATGGAACTATGGTACATTTACAGAATGGAATTCTATGCAACGGAAAGAAAGAAGGAGCTCCTACCCTTTGTGACAGCATGGATGGAACTGGAGAGCACTATGCTAAGTGAAACAACCCTGGCTGTGAAAGACAAATACCATATGATTTCACCTTTAACAGCAACATAATCAACAAAACAAACAAACAAGCAAAATATAACCAAAGAAACTTAAATAGAGAACAGGCTGACAGTGACCAGAGGGGAGAGGGGAGGAATTTCAAGGGAAAAGAGGAAGGGTTTACAGGAACAAGTATAAAGGACACAAGGACAAAAACTAGGGGGGTTGGAGATGGGAGGGAGGTTGGGAGAGCTGGGGCAGTGGGCTGGGATGGGAGTAAAAGGCAGACAACTGTACGAGCGCAACAATTAAAATAAATTTTAAAAAAGTGGAGTGTGAGAGGGAAAAAAATGCAAATATTTTATGTGGAGGTTCTATACAAATGTTATATTTAATATGTTTCTAAAGAGATTATATTTTTTCTTATAATTATGTAATATAAAGAACATGTAGTGAAAATTTCACTGAGTGTTTCGTAAATGCCCCAAATATCCTTCTGGTTACTGCTCTGTAGAAATATCATTCTCATTATGCTGTGATGTGTAAAAGGAAATTTTGCTTCCTTTACTATGGGTTGTCCTCGGAATGTTTTTGCTCCTATTCCAGAAACTAGAGCCCTGCACAGGCCTGATTTCTACATGCAAAGCTCACTCGCTTGATCGTTAGGTGGTGGCCATGGAGGGGCACAGACATCTGGTCTCTGAAGAAGCACTGGGCTTCTGTTTCACCCTCAGGTGCAGTAACTGCAGGGCTTGGCCTGTTGGCCAAACAATCAGGGTTAAAATTTTACCTTGATTGGTTGAAATATTCCTCAGAGCTGTCTGAGCTGTCACACATAGGGCTAAGTGTGGATGTGTTTGTGTAATGTCAGTGAAGTTCCTCATTAATCAGTGAGGATTTACTTTTCTGGGTCTATAGTTGTTAAATTATTTAGTTAATCTTCATCTATACAACCCTGACTGACAGAAATGCCCTGGCTGTGCATTTAGAACCTTTCTCCCTTTCATACTTGAGGTTATTAACTGGTTTGTTTTGCATTGATGATGATGGTATTTTTGAAAAGTAGTTTGAAATGGTACTTTTGAAAAGTCATCCTATGTTCTAGGATTCCTCTCACTCTGGATTTATCTGATGCTTCCTCATAATTAGGTGGGTTTTTTTTCTGCATTTGGGGAAGAAATATCACATACATGATGTGTCTTTCTCAGGAAATAACATTAGAGACTCAGGTTGTTGACTTGTCCTATTAATGGAATTAAAATAAGGACTACAAATTAGTATTGTATCAATATTAATTTCCTTATTGTTGATAATATACCATGGTTACCTAAGAAAACATCCTTATTTTAGAAAGTAATCACTGAAAGAGAGAAAGAGAACATTAAAGGAAATGTATTAAATGCTAACATTTAGAGAATGTGAGTGAAGATATGGACATTTTTGTACTGTTTTAGAAACTTTGCCTAAGCCTGAGATTATTTCAAAATAAATAGTTAAAGCATGCAGAAGCCCAGTTGTTTATGCCCTGTTTTATATTCCAGGGACGTTTCTATCACAACCAGATCTTTGACCAAGTTCCCAATGGGATATCTATCAGTTAGAACAGTTTAAAAATGATGTTTATGTACTAAAATTGAGGGATGGAAAATTACAATTGCCTTCTCAGTCTGTTTCAGAACACCTGGCTTTGAATCAATTTTCAACTTCACAAAGATTGACCAAAATCTGTCTAAAAACCATGTGCCAAAATATTCAATAGAAAGAACTGGTTTAAATAATGTAAAATGGATATATTAAATCTTTAGTTCTCACTTTACTGCTTTGCTGTCATTTTTCTATCCTCTGTCAAACTTTGAATAAAAGCTGCTTTCCAGATTTTGAAAAAAAAAAAAAAAATAGGACTAGGCTAGGATAAAATTCCAGACATCCTAGTGAGATGTCAATTGTTCACTTTACATATTATGAAGGTTAAGGTTGTGTTCAACATGTTTGTTTGTTTGTTTTTAACAATTTTCCCATTTAAATTGGCTGAGGGGTCATTTTCTAAGAATTCCAAAGACCACAGTTAGTTTTTGTTTTTATTTTTGAATTTCAGTCAATAACTTTAGACGCTTTATAGTACAAGATTTAGGTACATTAGAAAGTCAAATAATGCATGCAATTGTGTGAATAGAATGTTTAGATAACTTTGTGGTGGTTGTTTTTTGTTTTTTGTTTTTTTCAAAATTCAAACATGATATAAGCTGTGCCTTGCCATGAATACTGAGCATAGAGAACTATGTAAATCCTAGCCTGCTGGTCTCTTGACCTGATCAGGAAGGCAGTCTAAGATATCTAAAAGAGCAGCAGCTTTGGAGTTGAACAGATCTAGATCTGCTAACCAGCTCAGTCATTTACTAGCTCTGTGACTATGGGTAAAAAGTTACATGTGGTAGAGGCAAGATGGTAGAAGAGTAAATAGGAGCCACACTAATCTCCTTCCAGGACCAATATGAAATTACATCTAAATTATGGAGAAATCACCCAGAGCAAACAATTGAACAATATATAGAGAGAAGCTTTATAACCTTAGACAAACATAAGAATCATCTTCAACACTAAATGACCAGGAAGAAGGTGGTGGAGACTTGAGAAGTCTGGCTGGGCATCCACAGGTGGCAGTGCCTGAGGGAGAATTAAGCAATAGGTTGGATCCCCCTGAGAAGTGTGGAATCTAAATCCTAATGTGGAATCCCCAGCCTAGAGCAGCAGAGCCCAAAAAGTACATGGATAACAACCTATGGTAAAAAGCACCAGGGTTGCTCTCTTCCAAAGAAGGATGGCTGGAGATGCAAAGAGCCGTCTAAAGAGCCAAGGCACTAATTTTCATTTACAGCCAAATGTACCTTGGGCTCCAGAAAAGGTGGGGGCAGAGTGGGCTAGACACGCCTGAGGAAAAGACGGGGGTTGGAAGCTGCGGAGAGAGAATTGAGAGAGTCCCAACACAAGAGTCAGAACAGGGTCCAGGTTCTTAGTCATCCCTCCTATAACAGCAGCCATTCTGTTCAAGCAGACCACTCCCCTATGAGGGGCAGCAGTCTGAGAGAAAACAACGGTCCTGACTGCAGGAGGGATTCTGCCTAAGCTCTGTGTTGCTTAAGCCTGACTACTGAGTGCAGATTGACTGTATTAATAATTAAAGAAGAAAGACATAAATAGTAGATACCTGACAAAGGGGAGGGGGCAGAGACATGTGAGGAAAGACTGAGGACAGGGATTTAGGGGAGAGAACTGATAGAGTACTAGCTGCTGGGATCATTTTTACAACTTGAGCCACTTTGCTCAGGCAGACCACTCCCCTCTGAGCAGCAGCAGCCTGAGGGGAAGCAGGAGCCCTAACTCCAGGAAGGATTCTGCCTTGCCCTATGGAACTTAAGCCTGGCAGCTATGTGCAGAGTGACTAGATTAACAACTGAAGGAGACAGCCATAGACAGTAGATACCTGGCAATCTCAGAGCAAGCTGCCTAAAGTCAGACAGGTTCAACATCTCACAACACCAAAGTGTGACCCACAAAGAAAAAACAGTGGTAAATACTAGAGGCTACCAAGACAAAAATGCACTGTGGTCTTCTCTATGGTTTGAGATAATTTCCTTCCTGTAGAGCTTTTTAACATTCATTTCTTCTCCATCAAGTTTATGCATATTAAGTCACTAGAATTTATACTATAGTTTATTTAACTCCTTTCTTATAATAGTCAATCTCTTCACACATTTATTAATACTGATTCATTTGCTGTTAATTGTAGTACTGCAGGGGGCAGATAATTTTGCAAATGTGGGTTTCTTCCCTGGGATTTGTGGTTGTTTTCTGGCAGTGCCTGGACAACAGCATACAAGCCATGGTGAGTGGAGTGACAGTCAATCAGCTGGAAGGAAGGACCCACCAAAGAATGACCCAGCAATGTTCAAAATCCAAGAGCCAACATAAACAGAATAAAGGGCATCCTAGGAGAATCAAGTTAAGGAGATCAAGGGGATTGTACCACTAAATCTAACAGGTCTCCTAACATAGATTTTCACACCACAAATTTGGGGTCAAAAAGAACAATTTAAGAAGCAGAGAAAAACAAGGAGACTCTCAAAAATCATGGAAAGACAATGAAAAAACAATCCCAAACAAAAGCAAAGGAGGAATCCTCAGAAAGAATGCTAAATTAAATAGAGGCAAGTCAACTATCAGATACAGAGTTCAAAACAATGGCTATAAGGAAGCTCAATAAGTTCAGTGAGAATTATCAACAACTGTAGGGAAGCTGCAAGCAACTTACAGTGAATTACACCAGCATGGAAGGGACACAGAAACTATCAATAAGAGCCAAGAGGAAATGAAAAATAAAATTTCTGAACTGAAGAACACAGTAGAAGGAATCAAAAGCAAGCTAGATTAAGCAGAGCTTCAAATAAGCAAGCTGGAAATCAAGGTAGAAAAATATCTTCCAGAAAGAGTGAGAAAATGAAAAGAGACTCAGAAAGAATGAAGAGGGGTTAAGGGAAATGCAGGACAACATGGAACAAAATATCAGTATCATGAGGATACCAGGAAAAGAAGAGGAGCAAGAGATAGAAAATCTGTTTGAAAGAGTAATGATGGAAAAGTTCCCTAATGTGATGAGAGAAAAAGTCACACAAATCCAGAAAGCAGAGACTGTCCCAATCAAGAGGAACCCAAATAGGTGACTGCAAGACACCTCATAATTAAAATGGCAAAATTAACAAAGAAAGAAACTTAAAGGAAGCAAGGGATAAATAGGAAGTAACACACCAGGGATCCCTGATAAGGCTAGCATTGCACTTCTCAACAGAATCATTACAAGCCAGAAGGGAATGGCAAGAAATATTCAAGTAATGAAAAGCAAAGGCCTGCAAACAAGACTACTATACCCAGCAAGGCTCTCAATTAAAATGGAAAGGCAAATAAGGAGTTTCCCAGACAAAAGGGGGTGAAAAGAATACATCTCCATCAAGCAAGCACTGCAAGATATGCTACTGCTTTAAGAAGACAAAGAAAAAGAGTGATAGAGTGAGAGGAACATAAGCACAAAGGGAGTAAAATGGCAATGAATAAGTACCTATCAATAATAACCTTAAATATAAATGTATTAAATACTCCAATGAAAAGACATAGGGTAGCTGAATGGATAAGAAAACATGACCTGCACATATGCTGCCCACAAGAGACTCACCTCAGGGCAAAAGATGTACACAGACTGAGAGTGAAGGATGGAAAAAAATATTCCAAGCAAATGGGTAGATCTTCCAAACAAAATATCAACAAGGCTATTGCAATACTGAACAAAGCCATGGATCAAAAGGACTAAATGGATTTCATATATATATATATATATGAAATGTGTATATATACACACATTTCTCTATATACATATACAAATATGTAATATGTATACATATTTAAATATTTGTATATATACATATACATATATATACACTGATTATATATATAATCAGTTTAGTCATTTATCAGTGTGTATATATGTATATATATATAAATACAATTTTTAATCTCAAAGAAACTACACATTTTTAAAATGCAATGGAACATTTTCAAAGACAGACAATATGATAGGACACACAACAAACCTCAACAAATTCATGATTTGAAATTATATCAAGCATTTTCTTTACAACAAGGGCCTGAAACTAGAAACCAACCTCAAGGAAAAAACTCAAAAACACTCAAATTCATGGAAGTTGATTAGCATGCTATTAAATAATGAATAGGTTAAGAATGAGATCAAGGGAGAAATAAAAAAAGTTTCTGGAAACAATTGAAAATTAATATACAACAGTCTAAAACTTACGGGACACAGACAAGGCCATACTGAGAGGGGAGGTCATAGCAATACAGGTCTACCTAAAAAAGATAGAAACATTTATGTAAACAACCAAACCATATATCTAAAAGAACTGGACACACAGCAACAAGCAAAGCCCAGAGCAAGTAGAAGAAAGGAAATAACCAATATCAGAGCAGAATTAAATGACATAGAGATTAAAAGAACAATTCTAAGGATAAGTAAATCCAGCAGCTTGAACAACAATAAAAAAATATCCAGAAGCGGGTTCTTTGAAAAGATGTGCAAAATCAACAAACCTTTAAGCAGATGCATCAAGAAAAAAAAGATACAAGACCCAAATAAACAAATTCAGAAATGAAAGAGGAGAGATTACAACTGATACCACAGAAATACAAAGGATTGTGAGAAATTACTACGAACAACTATGAGCCAAGAAAACCTAGGTAAAATGGACTAATTTCTAGAAAAATATAATCTTCCTAAACTGATTGAAGAAGTGGAAAGCCTGAACAAACCAATAACAGCTGGTGAAATTAAAGCAGTAATCAAGACTCCTTTCACACAAAAGTACTAGACCTGATGGTTTCACAGGAGAATTAAAAAAAAAAATAAGGAAGAGTTAACCCCTATCCTTCTTAGATTACTCCAAAATATCCAAGAAGGGAAACACAAAAATTCTTTTATGAGGCTAGCATCATCCTAATCCCTAAACCAGACAAATACACAAGAAAGAAAGAAATCTATAGATCATTATTAATGATAAACATAGGTGTTAAAATCCTCAACAAAAATATTGGTACAATGAATCCAGCAATATATTAAAGGATCATTCACCATGATCAAGTGAGTTTCACCTCAGGGATGCAAAGATGATACAATATTCACAAATTAATAAATGTAATGAATCACATAAACAAAAGGAAAGACAAAGATCCCATGAGCATATCAATAGATGGGGAAGAAGTATTTTGTAATGTACAACACCCATGCATGGTAAAAACACTCAGCAAAATGAGAGGAGTGGGAGTATACCTCAAAGTAATAATGGCCATATATTAGAAACTACAGCCAACATCATACTCAATGGGCAAAAGCTAAAGGCTTTCCCAATAAGATTAGTAATAAGACTAGGATATCTGCTTTCACCACTTTTCCTCTACACAGTATTGGAATTCCTAGCCACAGTGATCAGACAAGAAAGGGAAATAAAAAGCATCCAATTTGGAAAGGAGGAAGCAAAGCTGTTGTTGTTTGCAGATGACATGTTAGTATACATAGAAAATCCTATAGATACCACCAAAAATTTACTCAGCTTAATACCTGAATTGAGCAAAACAGCAGGATACAAAGTGAATATTCATAATTCAAAGGTGTTTTTTGCACATCAACAATGAAATATCAGAAACAGAAATCAGGAAAAAATCCTATTTGATATAGCAACAAGAAAAATAAAGCACCTAGGGGTAAACCTAACCAAGAAGGTAGAAGATCTGTACTCAGAAAACTATACAACACTGAAGAAAGAAATTGATGAAGACAAATAAATGGAAGCATATACCATGTTCATGGATTGGAAGAATTAACATCATCAAAATGTCTAAGCTACCCAAAGCAATTTATAGATTCAGTTCAATCCCTATTAAAATGCCAATGGCATATTTCACAGATATAGAACTAATATTTCAAAAATTTATATTGAACCATAAATGATCCCAAATAGCCACAGCAATTTTGACAAAAAATAAAGTATGAGGGCTCACCATACCTAAAATCAAATTATACTAAAAGGCCATGGTAATGAAAACAGCCTGGTACTGGCATAAGATCATACACATAGATCAATGGAATAGAAAAGAGAGCCCAGAAATAAACCCAAGTCTCTAAAGTCAATTAATATTCAACAAAGGGGGAAGAAGCATAAAATAGAGTAAAAATAGACTATTCAGCAAATGGTGTTGTGAAATCTGAACAGCTACATTGAAAAAAGTGACTCATGACCACCAACTTACACCATATACAAAAACAAACTCAAGATGGATAAAAGACTTACATGTAAGTAGCAACAGCATAAAAGTCCTAGGGGGGAACATAGACAGAAAACTCCTCCTCCAAGGAATTTTTTCATTGATTTTAGAGAGATAGGCAGGGAGGGTTGGAGGAAGGGAGAGAGAGATCTCAAAAGAGAGAGAGAGAGAGACAATCATCGATGTGAGAATGAAACACTGACAGGATGCCTCCTACGCACTCCCGGAATAGGGATAAGACTCCCACCAACTGAGCCACACTAACTAGGGATAATTTGATTTTCTTTTTAGACAGAAAACTATGGCATTTTTTATTCAGATTTTTATGGAAAATTTGATATTTGTTTTTTAATTGTTTTATTGTTGTTCAATTACAGTTGTTTGATTCCCCCCCCCCCACAGCAGCCAAATTCATCTCCCTCCTTTGCTTCCATCCCCCTTGGTCTTGTCCATGTGTTTATTATAGTTGTTCCTGAAAACACTTCCCTTCATTATTCCTTCCTGCCTCCTCTCTGGTTACTGTCAGATTGTTCTTTATTTCAACGTCTTTGGTTATATTTTGCTTACTTTTTTTTTTCTTTTGTTGATTAGGTTCTAGTTAAAGGTGAAATCACATGGTATTTGTTTTTCAACACCTGACTTATTTCAATTAGCATAATGCTCTCTAGTTCCATTCATGCTGTTTGCAAAGGGTAGGGGCTCTTTCTTTCTCTATGCTGAATAGTATTCTATTGTGTAAATGTACCACAGTTTTTTGATCCACTCATTTACTGATGGACACTTAGGTTGTTTCCAGCATTTGGCTATTGTAAAGTGTGTAGCTATGAACATAGGGGTGCATAGGTTGTTTTGGATTGCTGTTTCAGGGTTCTTGGGTATAGTCTCTATTAAAATGACAATGGCATGTTTTATAGATATAGAACAAATATTTCAAAAATTTATATTGAACCATAAATGACCCCAAATATCCACAGCAATTTTGACAAAGAAGAATAAAGTATGAGGTATCACCATAGCTGAAATCAAAGTACACTAAAACTATACTTTTGACGCAAAATATACTGAAACTATAATTTTGACCCAAGCTATACTCAAACTATATTTTGAACCAGTGGAATTGCTGGGTCAAAAGGCAGTTCCATTTTTAGTTTTCTGAGGAAATTTCATATATTAAAATGTAAAGAGAACCAACTATGTGGAGAAACATTTTTGCCAATGATACCTCAGGCAAGGATTTGATCTCCAAAATATGTAAAGAACTCACACAGCTATACTCCAAGAAGACAAGCAACCCAATTAAAAAATGGGCAAAAGTCTTGAACAGATGCTTCCCCAAGGAGGACATGCAGAGGGCCCAGAGACATATGAAAAGATGCTCAGCATCACTAGCTATCAGAAAGATGAAAATTAAAACCCCAAAGAGATACCACTTCACACCATTGAGAATGGCAATCATAAGAAAAATCAACAAACAAGTGTTGGAGAGGATGTGAAGAAAAGGGAACCCTAAAGCCCCATTGGTGGGAATGCAGACTGGGGCAGCCACTGTGAAAAACAGTATGAAATTTCCTCAGAAAAATAAAAATACTTGTTTTAATAAATAAAAAGCATTTAAAAATAAAATGATTGCTAAGTAATAATTAATAACCATATATCATAAAAAGTACTCCTTGATAAGTCTTGGAAAAAAGCAGGGTACAACCTCTGAAATCAGAATGCTGGATCAGAAGGCATGCTTTCTCCTGCCAAATAACAGTTGTACAAAGCTCACCTGACTTGGCTGGGTGGTGCCCTGTAGAGAAATCCTAGGCAAAGCCTAGAATCTCCCATTAATTCTTCAGGGTAAACTGGAGTTTTCAAATGGTCAGGGCTGAAAATTCCATTAAAACTCCAAAGAGTAGTCATGAATTGCCCAAATCCATCTTGTTTTCTTGTCCTTTGAAGGGTCCAGACCAATCATATATCTCCAGGATTGTACTTTACAGTGATGTCAAGACTTCTACAGGAATCCACACATCTTTATTCAAAACCTGGGTACAGAGAAGGGAGGCAAATATGCTTCAACTTCGGGGATTTAAAAAATTAATCTAGCATGTACAGCACATTGCTCCCCCAGTGGGGTCCAGGGAATCACCCTGTAACCACATTGGTTCTCTGCTTTGAATATATAAATATTCTTAGAGGGATAAGCAAGGATTGTCAAAAGCTTCATGTTTGCTCAAGTCAGATTTTGATTCCAAAAGAGTTAAGGAAAACATTTGTTTCTTGAAGATTTATGGATTCTCGAATTGTGGATAAGGCATCATAGACCCATGTCTAATCTGCCTGCTTAAACTCTCAGACTGGATGTTCAAATGATATCTCCAAATTATATATCTAAAATAGGTCTACTGAACCTCATCCCTAGAATCCCTTTCTCATCCAGATTTTCCATATTAATCATATATCTCTTAATAGCCAAGTTGTTAATATCAAAATTCTCCCATCTCTCATTTCTTATGTTGATTTTACCAGCCAGTTATGTTAACTCCCAAACCATTCATTCCCCTCTATCTCCCCTGCCACTCCATGGTGCATGCATTGTCATCATTGGCTGAGCTACAGGAGCTTCTTGATTTAAAGCTCATACATTATTGCCACCCCACCCCATCCATTTTGAATTGCAGATGGAGGAATTATTTGAAGTCATAAATTGGCATGTAGCTATCCAGCTTTCAATCTTTCAGTGTTTCCCATTATTATCATAGGTAGTTAGCTAGTTATTAATAAAGAAAGGATGCAAAGGGAATCAGACAAATCAACCAGGGTTCATAAGCCTGCTTACTTAGCCAGGAAGCCACAGATCCACACACTCCAGAGGATTGCAGCATTACCTAGCAGAGGGGATTAACAACCCCTGCCCTACCCCATACAGGGAGGAATTACTGGCTTTTCAATCTCCTCAGTCCACTTGCCCAGCCTATGAGGCGAAATAAGTAAATGCTCAATAGAAGTCAAAATGGTACAGGAGTACTTCCTTGGCCATAGAGGTCTCTCAGTGTGACCTGGAAAAGGGATCACTGGCTAGAAGGTAACCCCATCAGAAGCCTGCAAATCTTGGGAAGTTGATTGTATATTGTGAAAAAGCTCTTGGCCCTTCCCAAGCCTGAGATATAATGTAGCTTAACAAAGAAATTCTGTCTCTCTCTCTCTCTCTCTCTCTCTCTCTCTCTCTCTCTCTCTCTCTCTCTGGAAACATGCAGTCTCCCCATTCATTTATGTATTCTCTTCATAACCATGTGTTTCTAGTAGCCACATTACCAGCAGCTGCAAAAACTCCAAGTAAAGCCGTCCAGTGGGAGCCTGGGTACTGTAGCACAGCCAGGAACAACACTAAGCTACTTGGATGGTGAATGAGACTGCTAATGCTAGAACAATTAAGTAGAATGTCAACATTGGCACTTGTTTTGACCTTGCTGAGGACACAGCTGGACTGTTTCCTTGGTGGGACAAAAGGAGATGGAACACAGAAGCAACCTCCTATTTCAGCACAAATAAATCTTGTCACACCACTATATTCTGTATGTGGGTTCATGAAATTCTTTCCTCATGTTAAAAAGCCCCACTTCCACTGGCAGCAGCATGAGTTTTCTTTGAAGAATATCCATAACTTCCCAGTAGCAGCCTCCCACCAGCCCAGCTCTGCCTTGTCACATCATCTCTCTCATGCACTGCCCTCCATCCACACTGGCTTCAATTTCTTTTTTTCCTCACATCTGCCAAGCTCTATCCAACCTTAGGGAATGGCATTTGCCTTTCCTTCAGGATGGCTCCTCCATGTCCTTCCAGGTTTAGCTTAGGTGGCATCTCTTTAGAAAAAACCTTTCCTAAAGATATTCTAAAGTAAGCCCACCCCCCCACTTCCACTTCTCCATTTTGTGACCTTGTTGATTTCTGTACAGTACCAATCCCATGGTATGATCACTGCTTATTACTGTGTCAGCTAGTGTTGCTTTCCCCATTCTACCACAGTATCAGTTCTGTGATGGATTCACTCACTGCTGTGAACTCAGACAAGGTCTGGCAAAGTGTGGGAAAAAAAAAACCCACAAACTCATTAATAAAGAAAGTATGAAAGAATGAAAATAATGTTGAAAGCAGAGATAATTTATTTTAAATATCTTACATGTTGCCTAAGTATAGCAAACACTCATTAATTGAAAGTTAAGGTTATTATTATATTCAAGTATCATCATCATTATTATCATCAGAAGGTAAGTAACTCTGGGCTTGTGAGAACAACTGGCCCCAGTAAATGGGGGTGGTGATGATGTTTCCAATCTGTGGTCTGCTAGTCCAAAATTCCAAACAAGGCTGGTCTTAAGGTACTGGCTTTGCCTTCTATTTGCTTTCCAATGCACAGCTACCATCAAGAAGTATGATCTATGGATGTTGGGGCTTCCTTCAAGAAAACTAGGGACTTTTAAGTGGGTAATTAAATCTTAAAGACTGGTTGTAGGCATTTCATTCATCTCAAAAGATATTATATTCATTGATATTCACTAAACGGATCTCAGAAAAAAATTCATTGCTTAATGATTAAACTTCACATATGTTGCAGATTAAAGTCAATATATCCTATGACATATTTAGATAACACATTTACTAATTCAGCTGCTATGTAAGCCCACATTTCTTTTTTTTAAATCTAATTAGTTATCATCTTGACTACTATATGTTACCTATTCATTAGTTTTAAAAAATTCCATCTAGAAGAAAAGGCTAAAAATATATCATGTGCCTGAAATTGTAATATTTTTTTGTTTTATTTCATGTAGAAAAGAAGTGATTTTAGATTTTAAGTTTTATATAAAAAAGAATTAAGTGAATCAAGTGTGCTTGTATATATTTGAAAAAAAAAACAACTTTGTATTGAGTTAAACCAAGGAAAATATATATTTTAAGGGAAAATGTTATTATATGCAGTGATTTACAAACATATCAAAACTACTTTTCTGTAATGTAAAGGATACAGCTGTTTTAAAAATGAAAAGGACATGAAAGATATGTTTCTCATGCCAGTTGATGAAATGTTTGATGGAACAAAAAACCCATGAGATTATTTGGATTTGATGTTCTTAGAGGTCATTCACTATGATTTTTGTTTTTGTGGTTGCTTCAGGATAGAGTAAATTATGAGCATTCACCTAACATGAAAAGTCATATCTGGCCATATGGCTCTATTTCAATGTGATCTTCAAAATTTCTTCTCAGAGTTAAAAAAAAGATATACTGAGTAGATTTATTATTACACTTGAGATTTGGGGAGATGGAGCTCACTATGATTACTTCAGAAATATATGAGAAACCTACTTTTAATCATAATTACATAGCAAATGCAACAGTCATACTTCAAATAAATTTAATAATCACCTTAAAAGTCCTCAATGTATCCCATTAACTTTGTTAAGTGGATCCCACTGGTTTAGAATTTACAATTACAATTATTACTGGACTGGACTAGAGTTTCTTATATTTTCATGTGTTCAGTTTTTAAAAAAAGGGTTTCAGTGAAAAGAATTGGTAACTGTAAATAAGACTTCAAGTAATTTTCAACATTTCATGTACATTTTTGCATTCTATTTACTGTAATAATTACTATCACTTATGTCTGGAATCATTTTATTCAAAGTTCACTTGGAGAATAGATTTCCTTCCAAAATTCTCACAGCAGTTCCATTAGCTGGTATCATGGTCACCATGAGAAAACAGAAGATCAGAAAGTTTCATAAAGTTGTTCAGGCACAAAGAGGTTAAGAAAAAAGACAAAATTTTACTCCAGTGTTTGTAATTCTGTCTAGTTTTGGAAAAACATGCTATCCATTACTTTGTGTTACTGTATGTGAATTTTATAAATTAAACTACATTTTACTATCGAAAGTATTAAATAGACTTCATCAGTTCAGGATAAATTTCTCAAAATGCACCTTAAAAAGTGAGGTTTTGTATGGTGAAGTATCTAAACTGTAAGTTAGATGTTTATATTACTTTTTTAAAAGAAAAATATTATACATGGCTATCTTTACTTTTTCAAACTCTTTTAGAAGAGTATGTGGTTTTCTGGGTACTAAATGGATTATCAAGATAAAGGTTAACTTCTTCAAAATAATCAAAACTTAGATAACTACAGAGTTTTAGAACTTGCAATTTTCTCCTTTGTTTTAATGACTAAGCCGATTTAACAAGTTTATATGTTGCCTTTGAATTTCCAAGAGTTGCTGTCATCATTAAGACAATGATTATTAATTTGCATCTCTCTGATGGCTAGTGATACTGAGCATCCTTTCACATGCCTCTTGCACATTCTATGTCCTCTTTGGAACAGTGTCTGTTCAGGTCCATGGCCCAACTCTTAATTGAAATAAAGAACAAACTGACAGTAAACAGAGGGGATGGAAGGAGGGGGATGGATGGAGGGGGATAATGGGAGAAAAAGGGGAAGGATCATCAAGGAACATGTATAAAGGACATATAGAGCTGGCTGTTTTAGCTCAGTGGATTGAGCATTGAGCGCAAACCAAAGGGTCACTAGTTTGATTCCCAGTCAGAGCACATGCCTGGGTTGTGGGCCAGGTCTCAAGTAGGGGGCATGTGAGAAGCAACCACACATTGACGTTTTTCTCCCTCTCTATCTCCTTCCCTTCCTCTCTCTCTTAAAACAAAGTAAATAAATTAAATCTTAAAAAATATTAAAAGACAAAAAAGGACACATGGACAAAGCCAAAGGGGAAAGAAGAGTGAGGGTGGGAGGTGGGGGGTGGAAAGCAGGGCAAAGTGGTGGCAGGAAATGGAGACAACTGTATTTGAACAATAATAAAAAAGGTAAACATGAAAAAAAGAAGAAAGATAATTGCTATTAATGATTATATTTAAAGTTAGATTTTCTTAAAAAAAGAAAGGTCTAAAGCAAGTAGAAGGTAGGCAATAATAAAGATCAGAGCACAGTTAAAAACATAGAGAATAAAAGCACAAGTCAAAGAATACATAAATCCAGGAGCTGCTTCTTTAAGAGGTACACAAAATTGACAAGCTTTAAGAAGCTTGTCAATAGAGGCCTTTCCTCTGTTATCCCTATTATCCTTCTCCCCTATCTCTCTGGTTACTGTCAGTTTGTTCTTTATTTCAATGTCTCTGGTTATATCTTGCTTGCTTGTTTGTTTTGTTGGTTAGGTTCCACTTGAAGGTGAGATCATGTGAAATTTGTCTTTCACTGCATGGTTTATTTCACTTAGCATAATGCTCTCCAGTTCGATCCATGCTATCATGAAGGGTAGGGGCTCCATTCTTCTTTCTGCTACATAGTATTCAATTGTGTAAATGTACAAAAGTTTTTTGATCCACTGATTTACTAATGAGCACTTAGGTTACTTCCAGAACTTTGCTATTCTAAATTGTGCTTCTATGAAAATTGGGTGCATAGATTCTATTGAATTGGTGTTTCAGGATTGCGAGGGTATAGTCCCATCAGTGGGATTACAGGGTCAAAAGGTAGTTCCATTTTTAGTTTTTTGAGGAAATTCCATAATGTATTCCACAGTGGCTCTACCAGTCTGCATTCCCACCAACAGTGCACTAAAGTTCCCTTTTTTCCACAACCTCTCCAACATTTCTTGTTTGTTCATTTGTTTATGATGGCCATTCTCACCAGTGTGGAGAGGTATCTCATTGTGGTTTTAATTTGCATCTCTCTGATAGCTAGTGATGCAGAGCATCCTTTCATATGTCTCTGGGCCCTCTGTATGTCTGTCTGGGGGAAATGTCTGTTCAGTTACTTTGTCCATTTTTTAATTGGGTTATTCGTCTTTCTGGAATGGAGTCATGTGAGTTCTTTATATATTTTGGAGATCAAGCCCTTGTCCAAGGTATCATTCACAAATATGTTTTCCCATAAGGAAGTTCTCTTTTAATTTTAATGTTGTTTTCTTTAGCTGTGCAGAAGCTTTTTATCTTGATGAGATCCCATTTGTTTGTTCTTTGCTTTATATTACTTTCTCCAGGGGATATATTGATGAAAATACTGCTGCATGGAATATCTGAGATATTCCTGACTCTGTTCTTCTCTAGGACTTTTATGGTGTCATGGTTTATATTTAAGTCTTTTATCAACCTTGAATTCATTTTTTGTATGGTGTAAGTTGGTGCTTCAGTTTCATTTTTTTTTTTTTTTTTGCTTTTACCCTTGCAGACACAGTCTCCCAGCACCATTTGTTGAAGAAGCTATTTTTACTCCATATCATGTGCTTGCCCACTTTGTTGAATATTATTTGACCTTAGTGACTTGGGTTTATTTGTGGACTCTCTATTCTGTTCCATTGGTCTATGTGTCTGTTCTTATGCCAGTACTGTTTTTATTACAGTGGCTTTATAATATAGTTACTATCAGGTATTATGGTCCCTCCTACTTTGTTCTTCTTAAAATTGTTGTAGCTCTTCAGGGGTGCTTATGGTTCCATATAAATTTTTGAAATGTTTGTTCTATATCTGTGACATATGTCATGGTATTTTAATAAGGATTGTGTTAAATCTATAAATTGCTTTGGGTAGTGTAAACATTTTGATTATGTTAATTATTCCAATCCATGAACAAGATATGTGCTTCAATTTATTTGTGTCTCCCTTAATTTGTTTCTTCAGTACTGTGTTATTTTCTGAATACAGGTCTTTCACCTCCTTGGTAAGTTTTATTACTTTATTTTTCTTGTTGCTATATTACATAGGATATTTTCTTGACTTCTGAATCTCATCTTTCATTGTTGGTGTATAAAAGTGATTTTGGCTTCTGAATATTGACTTTGAACTCTGCTATTTTGCCAAATTCACTTATTAGGTCACAGAGTTTTTTTTTGTGTGTGTGTGTTTTTTTTTTATGGATTCTACAGGATTTTCTATGTATACTATCTTATCACCTGCAAACAGTGACAGTTTTACTTCCTCCTTTCCAACTTAAATGCCTTTTATTTCTCTTTCTTTCCTAGTAACTGTGTCTAGTACTTCCATTACTATATTGAATAGAAGTTGTGAAAGTGGTCATCCTTGTCTTGTCCTTGAGCTTAGTGGGAAAGTTTTAGTTTTTGCCCATTGAGTATGATGTTGGCTATAGGTTTCTACTACATGGCCTTTATCATATTGAGGAATTTTCCTTCTACTCCCACTTTGCTGAGTGTGTTTATCATGACTGGGTTCTGTACATTATCAAATGCTTTTCCACATCTATTGATATGATCATGTAATTTTGTCTTTTCCTTTTTTTATGTGATTTATTGCATTTATTGAATTGCAAATGTACCATACTTGCATCCCTGGGATGAATCCACCTGATCATGCTGTATGATCTTTTCAATGTGTTGCTGGACAAATTTTGTCTATATTATGTAGAGGATTTTACCATCTACATTCACCAGCGATATTGGCCTGTAGTTTTCTTTCATTGTTGTGTCTTTACCTGGTTTTGGATTTAGGATGATGTTTGCCTCATAAAAATAAATTTTGGAGTCTTTGTTCTTGCTGGGCTTTTTGGAATAATTTGAGAAGGATAGAGATTTAATCTTTCTTATATGTTTTATAAAATTCTCTTGTGAAACCATCAGGTCTGGGGCTTTTGTGTGCCAGGACTTTTTATAATTGCTGCTTTGATTTCATCAACTGTTATTGGTCTGTTCAGGATTTCTGCTTCTTTTTCATTCAGTTTTGGAAGACTACATTTTTCTAGAAATTTGTCCATTTCACCCAGATTTTCAAACTTCTTGGCATATATTTGTTCATAGTAATTTCTTATATTATTTTGTATCTCGGTGGTATCAGGTATAATCTCTCCTCTTTCATTTCTGATTTTGTTTGTGTCCTCCCTCTTTCTTTCTTGATGAGTAGGCTTGAAGGCTTGTCAGTTTTGTTTCTCTTCTCAAAGAATTGGTGCCTATATTTATTGACTCTTTGGATTATTGTTTTGGTCTGTATGTCATTTAGTTCTGCTCTGATCTTGGTTATTTCCATCCTTCTATTTGCTGGCTTTGTTGTTGTTCCTCAGGTTCTTGTAGGCATAGGGTTAGGTTGTTTATTTGAAATGTTTCTATCTTTTTTGGGAGCCCTGTATCACTATGAACTACCATTTCAGGACTGTTTTTGCTGTGGCCCATAGGTTTTGGATTGATATGTGTTCATTTCCATTTGTTTCCAGAAACTTTTTTATTTCATCCTTGATCTCATTGTTAACTCATTCATTGTTTAATAGCATGCTATTTAATATCCACAAATTTGAGTGTTTTTGTGTTTTTTCTTTGAGGTCATTTTCTGTTTGCAGGCCCTGCTTGTCCCAGAAAATGCTGGATAGAGTTTCAATTGTCTTGAATTTGTTGAGGTTTGTTTTATATTCTATCATATGGTCTATCATTGAAAATGTTCCATGTGCACTTGAAATTTAATTTTGCTTCTTTGGGATGAAAATATATATATATATATATATACATATATATATATATTCCTGTTAAATCCATTTTATCTAGGCTGTTGTTCAATGCTGCAATAATCTTGATTTCTGGTAGAAATATCTGTCCTTTTTTGACAGTGAGGTGTTAAAATCCCTTACTGTAAGTGCATTGCTGTCTATATCCTTTTTAATGTCCTCCAAGATTTTTTTTATATATTTGGGTACTCTTATGTTGGGCGCTTATATGTTTACAATTTTTATGTCTTCTTGATGGATTCTTTCCTTGAGTATTATGAAGTGTCCTTTACTGTTTCTTTTTATGGCTTTTGTTTTGAAGTCATTTTTGTCTGATATAATTATCTCTATAGTAGCTTTTCTTTTCCTGCCCATTTTTGAATATTTTTTCCAGCCCTTCCCTTTCAATCTGTGTAGTTTTTCTTTTCCCTGAGGTGGGTCTCTTGTAGGCAGCATGTATATGGATGTTTTCTTATCCATTCAGCTACCCTATGTCTTTTGATTGGAGAATTTAATCTATTAACATTTAGCTTGTTATTGATAGATACTTATTCATTTTACCTCTTTTGTTCCTGTGTTCCCTTCTCTCTCTCCTTTCCTTCATCTTCTTATAGCTGTCGCCTTAGCATATCTTACAGTGCTGGTTTGGTGGAGGTATGTTTTTTCAGCCTGCTTTTGTCTGGGAAACTCATTATTTTACCTTACATTTTAACTGAGAGTCTAGCCGTGTAGTGCCGTCTTTGTTGCAGGCCTTTGTTTTTCTTTAGTTGAAATATTTACCAGTCTCCCTTGGCTTCCAGTGTTTCTGTTGAGAAATCAGCTGCTAGCCTTATTGGAGCTCCCTTCATTGTTACTTCTTGTTTCTCCATTGCTGCTTTTAAAATTTTCTCTTTGTCTTTAAAACGGCATTTTAATCATAACCTGTCTTGAGTGGACCTCTTTGGGTTCATCTTCATTGGGGCCCTCTGTGCTTCCTGAACTTACATAGCTTTTCCCCTCTCCAGGTTTGGTAAATTTTCTGTCTTTATTGTTTCAAACAGGGTTTCTATCCCTTGCTCATTTTCTTCTGGTATTCCTGTGATTTGAAAGTTGTTGTGTTTCATATTGTCTTGCAGTTCTCTTAAGCTAATTTCATTGCTTGAGTCTTTTTTGTGTGTCTGCTCTATGTAGGTGTTTCTTTCTACTTTTTCTTCCAGCTCAGGAAGACAAAGGTCCCAGGGACCTTACTGTCCCTATGCTACATTCTTGCCATCCATTTTTTAATGTCCTCTGTAATCTTTAGCTTCTAAACTTCATATAGGCTGGGATTCCATTGGCTGTTCTCTCTGTTCTTCAGAAGACTGAGTAGGTGTCCCAGTTGGGTGCATAAGCAACTGGGTTCAGCTCCCAACTACCTCACTGCTATCTTCCATTTTCCTTTTAGTAGTCTAATAAAACTTTGTACTATACTTCTTTTTCTGAAATTTTTCTCCTCAAATCTCAGCACATCATTACTATATGTTCTGGTGCAAACTGTTTCCAGAGATTAATAATTTCAGCCTGGAAACTTTTCCTTTACAGATTATTGTTTTCTCCATTTTGTATGACTGTTATATACTTTCCATGTTTCTAAACCTTTATTAATTTTCAATCTACACCCTGGTGTTGCTCTCCCTTTATAAATTTATCATCAATACATTCCTTCAATAGTTATAATATTTATTTATGGATCAGGCATTGTGATAGGAAGTAAAGAACATAAAGCAGAAAAAAAATTCCCTACCTTCATGGAGTTTAAAGTCAAGCCAGAATGACAAATATTCTCTCAATTATCCACAAGTAAATGTAATATGGCCATCTAGAGTTTTAATAGGAAGACAGCACCAGTCTGGGATACCAATGAGGAGGGAATGAGAATCAACTCTTTGAGGTAGGGTAGAAGGGGATGTGCCACATTTTAGGATATAGCAATTCCAAAGACTCTCAAACAGGAGGGAGTATGATTTCTATAAGGAATTGAAAACTTTGCTGTAACAAGAGTGTCTGGAGACTCAGGCAAAAGTCAGGATGCTCAGGGTCCTATTGGTCATATTAATGATTTGGGTCCTAGTTAAGAGGAACAAGAATTTCTGAAATGGCCAAAGTCTGTTGGCAAATGATCAGATTTATCTTTTGAAGAGACCACTCAGACTGCATTGTGAAAACAGGATTGGATGGGAGTGAGCAGATGTAGATTTAGATGGAGGTAGCATAGATAGACAACTGTATAGGTGGAAAAAATAGATCAATTTGAAATATATTAGAACATAAAATTAAGAGAAGTTAGTACTGAGGTGATAGAGGAAAACAGAGTTCTCAATGGTGGTGTCATTCAGAGACATAGAAACACTGAAAGAGGCTTAGTTTTAGGGGACAGGAGATATGAGTTTGGTTTTAAATGTGTTGGGCTTCACCTATTCCTTTATTGTCATTCAGCCAAAATTTACTGATTGTCTGATATGTGTCAGGTACTGCTGCAGCTCTGTATATTTGGCAATACATAGTTCATTGAGCCAGTTTACAATATCTTCATAACATCTAAGTATAGTCAGATAGTTATTTGCACATATGTGGTCTGGAACTTAGGATTTAGGCTTTAAGTCTCTGTTGGAATGATATATTTAGCATCATTTTCATGTAAATGATAATTGAAGCAGAGACAAATATGAGATCATCTGAGCCTTGAATTCTAAGGTAACAGCACTGAGTAAAAAGGGAAAAATAAAGGAGACCCTGGGACTATACCTTGAGGAACATTAATTCTTAAATGAGAGTTAAGAGAAATCACAGAATATGAGCCAGAGAAGAGCTGATAGAGAAGTGGGAGGAACCAGGAACGAATTGTGACCTAAAGTATAGGAGAACTGGGTGCAGAGATTAACAGTATTGAATTTGGCCAAGAAGTCAAGTCAAGCTAAACCAGGAGCCCAAGTTCAAATCCTGACACTAGCATTTATTAGTAGGTGACTCTGGGCAGATCACCCTCTGTGACTCCTTATCTTATGAGTAATGGGACAATGTAGGACATGCCTCATAAAGTGTGGGTGAGGATTGTATTAGGCAATACATGGAAAGTACTTAAAACAATGTCTAACATATATAAGAGCTTAATAAATGTTAGCTGCCAGTGCAAACTATATGTTGGGTCAGAGGAGGTTTCTAAGTCTCTCTTTTCCTTTTTTTTTCTTTCCTTTCCTTTTTATTCTTTTTTTCTTCCTCTTCCTCCATACTCCCCCTCACTCAACTGTCCTCCTCATTCTCCTTTTCTTCCTCTTCTTTTCGCTCTTCCTTCTCCTTCTCTTCCTTGTACATTTTTTTAAATTAAAGACTTTAGCATTAGCTACCATACATTGTATTTTAATTATTTTAGGGAACCTGACACATTTTCAACTGGAATAGATTATTTGGGAAATGCTAATGATTTTCCAAACACATGTGCACACACACACACACACATTTTTCCTAACAGAGGCTGTAAGTTAAGCATAAAATGTATAAGCAAGCTACCAAATGGAAATTGGAAAATATAAGCATATTTTTAAATATAACTTTGATGCTATAATAGTTACCTCAGAGGCAAATATATCTTTCTGAAAAACTGGTTTTCTACATAGAAAAATTGAAAAACAAATGCAAGCTGCCTCTCAGAGTTAATTAAAAGCTATATGTTGAAAGTGTCTCTTCTAGCCATGGATTTGAAAAATTTTACATAACAATATCATACATAAATATACATATAAATATGCATGTGTGTATTTCTACTGTTACTTTATTCACTCAATAACTGTTTATTAACCTGTCATCTTGCAGAGGGCTTATGAGACTATGGAGAATAGATTACAGACAAGAGCATTCTATGGAGGATCTGGCTGCTGGGGAAAGAATGCATCAATAGAGGTGTACAAAGGGACTCACATAATGCTTCAGCTGTAAAGCAGCTGTGGAGGGTCCTGTCTCTCCTTGGGGGAGTTTGAGGAGTTTGGGCAGATGGTGCTTTCAGATCTAAGTCTTGGGTGAGTTTTTAAACCAGGGAACAGACAATAAAGAAGCTGGGCACCTCTAACACCATGTACACAGATGCACAAAGGGAAATGGGGATGTGGGGAGCCATGAGAGGATCCATACATCCAGAAGGTACCACCCCTGAAGGGAAGGGATTTATACTAAACCTCAGTTGATCTTAAAAGCCATTTCTTTCTGAGCATTTTGACATGATTTGTGACCATTTTATTTCTACTCCCTGACAGTTTACTATTCTAGAATATTTTCACCCTAATGCATAGTTAGGTATAATGCCAGTATAAGTTTATTCAATAATCCTATACTGGCTGCAGACCATAGCATGGCTTACAAACACTTTCATAAAATAAGGAGAACCTTTCTGGATTTTTCAAAGAACTAAACATGTTTTGGACAAGACCAATTATAAACTCACCTCAGCTACTTCACTGCTAAAGCAGATTCCGAAAGTCTTTAACATAAGCAATTATTGTGAGAAAATTTTAGAATAGGAAATTGTTAAGTTTGAAAAACTATAACAAGTTAAAAGAACTTTTGAAGAAATTTTTTTAAGGATGGGGGAAACTGGCTTAGTGAGAAGAGTTTTAAAGTGATATTGCAAATTGCATTGCCAGTTCCACTGATCTCCTTTTCAGGGTGAGTCCTCATAGTACTTCAACTGGAAAGACCGCATACATAGTGCACTGAAAGTGCTTTAGCTTTTTTCATTGAGTCAGGAATGGCATTGCTGGCCAATTTGCAGATTTTTCTGGAGAAAAGTTTAATTGAAATGACTCTGCATGCTTTATATTGTCTGACAAATGCCAAGTCGGGGTTGGGAGGGCCACTGGGTAAAAGTTCATAACTATGCCATTCTCTGTAATTGAAAATACTATGTAAAAAAATAAAATATGTTAACAGTTTCTGCTGCCTGCCTAGCAGCCTGGAGAGCCATAAACTTTAAAGTCATCCCTGCAACTTAAAAGAATTATAACCACAGAGATTGTGAGGGGGAGCAGCTGGTTTGAAAGCTGCTTCAGGTAAACCTGTTGGAGCTCATGAGTAAACAGAATCAGAATACAGATGCTGCCCATAGACGTAATCGATTCCTTTTTCTATAAAATAAAAGGAAGAGTTTTGCCCAGGGCAATGTGATGAGACTTGCAAATGTTCTGAATTAACTTCAACTTTCTTCTTGTTTTCTCACCCCCCAATTTTCTTTTATTCTACAGCAAACTGTTGAGGTTGTGTATTCTGTGCTGGGAATATCTAAACTGGAAATGATTAAAAATATACTTCATTTATAGTGGGCCTAATGTGAAGAGAAGTAAAGATTGCCACAGCTTCCTGAGTATATGAATTAATGATGTGTTCTACATTTTCTTAATTTTCCACATTTTAACTGCCTCTGTGCCTCAGGGACAGGGAACTTTTAGAAGCATGTGATACAGACTCACTAAAACAGAAATTTATAACCTTCAAGAAGATGAGGAGATAGCATAGAGAAAGTCAGATTAAACATATGGCTTCTGGACATTATTTTCCTCCAGTTTCTCCCTTTAATGTCAGAGCTAGGGTATTTATTATCAAGGAAAAGTTTTGAATTACATAGTGGTTTAAAACCATTGTGACATTCTATGAGGGTGTGTTTTTAGAATATGATGAATAAGTGGACTTTCAAAATTAATTTCCAAAAATAATTATTAAAAAATAAAATATAGACTCACTATAGAACTGCCTCCCCATCCACAACTCTGTGTGTGTGTCTTGTAAGTACAATACATTAGATACAGGTCCACAGCAGAATGAAGTCATTGGTAAAATAAAGACAAACATCCATTTTATTGAATTAATTTGGACATCATTTTGATGGAGACTAAGCTAGCATAAACAAAGTCAAAAGTGGGATACAAAGGTTAAATTGATAACAAATCTTGGAGCTTGTTTATATGACTGAGTTGCATGACTGAAGCTTAAAAAAGAAAAAAAAGTCTTACATTGAGTTACAAATGTGCTTTTGGTCATGATTAACTATAAAAGAAAGAAATATGAATGTCTTCTCCAAAATGTTTGAAGATAGAAATTCTGTGGGAGGAAATCCAAAGAAGTTGGGATGCATTCTTATTTATTGTGCAGTTCTTCAACTTGCAAAGAAATATTATTTATAAAAAGGGTTGAGTCAAAGTGATAACAAAAACCAATGAATTGAAAAATAAAGTATGAAGGCATGAAACATCTTATGCATATAATCCCCATAAAAAGAAAGTGACAGGATGAAAAAGTATCTTCCTCAATAGCAACACACAGCTTCTGGCTCAGAGCCAGGACACGAGAGAGTAATATGAATGTTCTTCCAAATTGCTTCCAAATAACATCCTAACATCCCTGCAGTCAGGTGATTATGACTGTCCATCTTTTTGAATAGAATCAGAATTTCCTAAGATCAGTCCAAAAAATGGAGAAATTTTGGTTGCTGTTGTCCCTCCTCTTTTTCTTCTGTGTTTTTATTTTTTATTTTTTACAGTCATGCCAATCATTTCCCCTTTGCCTCCCTCCACCATGCCTGTCCACAATTCCATAGTGAATATCCACATTATTGTGCATGTCCATGGGTCCTTCAATTATGTTCCTTGATTAATCCCTTCACCTTCTTTCAAACACTCCTTCCTCTCCCCACTTCTTACCTCTGTCAGACTGTTCATTGATTCTATGCCTCTGGTTCTATTTTGTTCATTAATTTATTTTCTTCATTAGATTCCTCTTATAAATGAGATCATATGGTATTTGTCTTTGACAAAGTGGCTTATTGAAATAAGCATTATAGCATTATAATGCTGTATTGAAATAGAATTATATTCTCCAGTTCCATCAGTGCTGTCACAAAATGTAGGAATTCTTTCTTTCTGCTGTGTAGTATTCATTGTGTAAATGCACCATAGTTTTTGTTCCACTCATCTACTGATGGGCACTTAAAATGTTTCCATCTCTTGGCTATTATAAATAGCACTGTTATGGACATAGGGGTACATAAGTTCTTTTGAATTGGTGATTGGGGATTGTTAGGGTACCTTTCCAGCAGTGGAACCACTGGGTCAAAAGGCAGTTCCATTTTTAATTTTTTGAGGAAATCCCATACTGTTTTCTACAGTGGCTGACCAGTCTGATTTCC
The DNA here is from genome assembly GCA_004027475.1 of Anoura caudifer. NCBI lineage: Eukaryota > Metazoa > Chordata > Mammalia > Chiroptera > Phyllostomidae > Anoura > Anoura caudifer. Next base: position 81,629 of record PVKU01006622.1, read on the forward strand.
TACCAACAGTGTACTAGGGTTCCCTTTTCTCCACAACCTCAACTGTACTTATTGTTTGTTGATTTGTTTATGATGGCCGTTGTGACTGGTGTGAAGTGTAATCTCATTGTGGTTTTAATTTGCATGTCTCTGATGGCTAGTGGTGCTGAATATCATTTCATATGTCTCTGGCCCCTCTATATGTCTTGCTTAGAGAAATGTGTATTTAGGTCCTTTGACCAATTTTAAATTGGATTGTTTGTCTTCCTGGTGTTGACTCATTAGAGTTTTTACATATTTTGAAGATTAAACCTTTGCCGGATGTATCATTGGAAAATATGTTCTCCGATAGTCAGTTTTCTTTTCATTTTGCTGATGGTTTCTTTAGTTGTGCAGCCTTTTAATTTGATGTAGTTTCAAATTTTTGATGGTTTTGAAAAAAATGAAGAACAAATACAGAGAAGAATGGACTGAGTTTTTTCTTAGGTTGGAATCTCCCCATAAACAAACTCTGAAACAAGGATTTGGGAGGCATTTACAGGAAGCACTGGGAGGGACCAAGTAGGAAACACAGGGACAGAGAGGAAGCCAATAGAGCATTCTATAGTGGGCAATGGGGCACATACCTGCAGGGTATCTCTGGAAAAGTATAGGACATGGGGAATAAATATCATCTTTCCCAGGCCTCCCAACTTGCTGCCTCCTTTGCTAACAAGTGTTAGTATAGGACAATATAAAGTCACTGCATTGAATGGATGAGTAGTCCTACACATCATGAGTAAAATGTCCATGGCTAGTTCTGTTTGTTTGACTTGGTATGATTGCATTGACATGAGGCTAAGACACAATTCGAATCTGCATGTGAAACTGTCATGACTGCTTAATCACATAGAAGTACACTGCTGTCCCCCAAACCTGGCCTTTTCATATTCTAGTCATGTGCTATTCATTGTTTTTGACAGATGGTAGGCAAGAACACAGAATAATTGTTTACTAGATATATTAATATGTCTAGTAAAATAGGTTCCAAAACTATTATATCATGTATGACACATGTCTGACTAATGATGAATCAGACATCAGCTTTGTTCAAAGACAACTCATTTTTATTATCTTATCTCAACACACAATTCTTTACAATGTACTTTGCACAAGCTTCTTACTAGGAAAATAGAATGGCTAGTATGTCAACAAAAGTTAAAGTATCTGTAGCATCCCTGGATTCATCCTGTGCTTCCACTTCTCTGTCCTGATAAGTTTGTGAACTTCTTATCATCAAGAGTCAACTGAGATAGAAATACGTTACCCTGAGCAGAAAATAATCATGTGATTCTTAACAAAAATGGGTCTGGATAATATCACACCTTTTAAAAAAATTATTGTTGCTCAAGTACAGTTGTCTCCATTTTCCCCCCACTACTTCCCCCACCCCAGCCATCCCCACCTCCCACCCTCAATCCTACCCCCACTTTGGTTTTGTCTATGGGCCCTTTTTAAATGTTCATGAAAACCCTTCCCCCCTTTTCCCCCCATTAAGTGTGGAAAATGTCCCCAGTGCCTGGAAAATGGAATCACCATACTCTTTCAGATTAACTGACAATCTCATCAGCTTCAAACATATTAGTTTTTCTAAATATATTAATAAAAGACTCATACTCTCTTGTTAAAAACTGAATGTGTGTTCTCAATCTAAGAAGCCTATAGTTAGAAAGATTTAAAACAAAAAGTAATAATCATCCATTGAGTGGTCAATGTGATGCTTTCACATTTCATCTCCTGATGTCAATCATTTCCTTTTCTAGACAAGGCATGTAAGATTGAAATATTTCCTCTTTGTATTCACAGCATGGATTCTAAGCCCTTGCTGAACGAGTGACATTAACTTGGTTCCATTGTGGTTTTCAGCATTGGACAGAATAAAGGAGAACTACTTACTGATTTAATAAGTGAGCCAAAGACTGGTTTTGTTTTTTGTCCTTCTCAAGGCTTCACCATAACAATGAGGATATCACACTGCTATAAAATTGCGGAAATGTTAATTCCTGAATTTCTCATTCAGCAATGTGACTGGTCATCACACTATGATATATTTAATATTGGTTTTGTCTTTCCACATCCAACAGTGGTTTGTGCCATGTGTTATGAACTTTCAGTCCCTCCATCAATGGTAAATTCATATCAAAGTCCTGACCCTAATGTAGTTATATTCAGAGATGGGATCTTTAGGGAGTAAATTTAGGTTAAATAAGAGGTCATAATTGTAGGTCACTGATCCCATAGAACTGGAGTACTTATAAAAAGAGGAAGAGACACCAGAGATCTCTCTCTTTCTCTGCATGTGCACAAAAGAAAGACCATGTGAGGGCACAGAGAAATGGCCTTTGATAAGCTAGGAAGTGAAGCCTCACCAGACACCAAACATGACATCACTTTGATCTTGAATTTATATCTTCTTCGAAATTTGAAAAAAAATAAACTTGTCTTGTTTAAACAACCCAGTCTATGGTATTTTATTATGGCAACCTCAGCAGACTAATAAAACTCTATTTTGATATTTTATAACAGGTGAGGCATAAACAAATTTGGTTTTGTTTCTACTACTTTGGAAACATTTTCTTCATGAGTTGGCACAACACATCAAAATTTATATATTTTAGAAAGAAAATTGTAGAGTCTTAAGATGGTGGTGAGATAGGTGGAAGCAGAGTCTGCTTCCTCCTGCACATGGCTGAAACACCTAGGCAATTTACTGATGAACAGGGCCAACAGACAACAGTACCCCAGCATATATGAAGATGGGAGACCAAAAATTATAGAGGACATTGAAAAACCAGATGGTAAGGAGAGTGCTTTAGGACAATAAGGTCCCTGGGACCAGCAAGGGGACAAGGGAAGCTGCAACCCCAGGCCTGGTGCCTGCTGAGTCTGCCACAGAGTTCTTGGGAGAAACCTGGATCAATGGTTCCCTACCCTGCCAAACAAGTTTTGAGAAAAACCGGGACAAACCTGGTTCCTTGAAATTGCAGAGAGGGAGATAAAGACACAGTGGCAAATACACAGGAACTGTGATCACCCACAGAGTCTGAATGCTAGCTGTGAAGAAGTTGAGAGTTGGGCCGTGATGGGCCCTGACCAGAGAGTCTCTGGTCTGCTTGGAGAATTGGGTTGTGTGAGAGGCCAGGAACTTGTATGGAGAGGCAGGCTTAAGCAGGAGGAATTTCTCAAAAAGAAAAAGTGAAAAAAAGAGGAACTCTGTGGCTGTTTGGGGAATTCTTCTACAGCAGCCACTCTGGCTTCCTCCTGACCAAGCCTCATGGTGCTCCTGAGGTGGTAAGAAATGCCCTGTGCACACTCAGGTAGCCCTGGGAAGAGTGCATGTGCAAACCTGAGAGATTGCATGCTCGCAGCCCCAGCGAGAGTGCACACTGCAGAAGGCCCGAAGCCCCAAGAAGAGTGCAAATCCAAACCTACTGGACTGTAGACTGCTGGGGAACTGGGCTGGAAGTCAACCCAGTGCAAAGTGAAACCAATCTCACTAAAGCCTGCTACAGCCAGGAAGACCAGTGAAACTGGCTTGGCCAATTTGAGACCAGCAGGAGGCTTTTTTTTTTTTTAAAGTAATTCTTTATTTTATTTTTTTAATCTCTTAATTTCTTCTTCTTCTCTTTCCTTCTTTCTTGTTTTATTACATCTTCCTTTCTTTTCCCCTTTATCTCTTCTTCTTTCCTTCTTTTATTTTTAATTCCCTCAGGTGAGACAAAAAAACCTGGAACTGTGAAAAGACCACAGCTGGACCGAAAAAGCGGGCATGCCAACAGCTGAGACAGTGAGACAAATTTCACTTTGCTACTACAGAGAACTTGCAAGTTATTGCATATTTGTGTAATTATTTTTTCATTATTCTTACATCTTTTATTGTATTAGTATTTTTTTTTTATTTCTCCTCTTTCTGTTTAGTCTTCTTTGCTTGGCTGGTTAAATTACATTGTTTGACTGGATTGTTTGTTCTCTCTTTCATAGTGTATTGTTAATTTAGTGAATTTCACTTCACTTGTGTTCCATTAGCATACTACTGTAGGTCCTATACTTCCTATTCTGGTTATCCAGATCACATAGATTCTGTCATATGATAGTTGATCCATTATTATTGTAAATAATTGCTGTTGCACACAGTTATAAATACTACACAACAGACCCTCCCAGATCTTAGCCCACTTCACAGTTTCCTTAACTTTATCGCTGCTGTGATTAACTCTATTCTTTCACACAGTACACCTATTTCCTATCATTTACTTTCATTTATCTCAAAATTTGACTTCCCACAAGCTCACTGCTTTCTAGATCCAACTCACAATCCTCCCCACCCACAATAAGAGTATTATCTATTTTCCACACTTTCTAAAAAGTGGATAGTTGAGTGAAATATCACGGTTAACACTATATATATCCAAAGGATCTCCTATCTCTTCTCTATGGGCTGGTACTGTAAATATCAGAGAACACATTTTTGCTGTCTTAAACCATTTTCCTTCCCCTTACAACTGATCATGAAAAACGGTAGATGGAAGTGGTGAACACAAGTACACCTGCTAGAAGAGGATACACACCAACCAAGGAACCACCAACAGATAACAACAAAAGAAGTTGAAGGAGAGAGTGAATGCCACACTAACTCAACCCAGGACCTATATGAAAATACAAATAAATAATGAAGAGATTTCCCAGAAAAGCAACTGAACAAGAGCAAGAGAGAATTGTCAAAACCTTGCATACATGGAAAAGCCAACTTCAACACAGCCTGTCCACACCAGCACAACAAAATAAAAGAGGTGGTGGAGAGAGTGACCCTCAGTTAACCAGCTGGTGAAAAGGATCCACCAAAGAAAGACCCGGCAACAATCAAAACACAAACACAAACACAGAGCTGACATAAAAGACAGCCCAAGACCAGTGAACTCAAAAGATCAAGGAGACAGAACCACTGAATGTCAGAGATCTTCTACCACAGAAGTTCACACCATAAACACAGGGAGTCAGAACAGATCAATTTAGGAAGAAGAGTCTCACAAACAAAGGGAAGACAAAGAAACAAACCACAAATGAAAGGAAAGGAGGAAGACTCAGAAAGAATGCTAAATAAAATAGAGGCAACTCAACTATCAGATATTGAGTGCAAAGCAATGGTTATCAGGAAGCTCAATGAGCTCACAGTGAATTACCATAAACTACAAGGAAACTACAAGGAAATCTCTGCAAACTATTTATCAACATGAAAGAGGAAATAGAAACTATCAACAAGGGCCAAGAGAAAATGAAGAATACAATTTCTGAACTGAAGAACATAGTAGAAGATATGAAAAGCAGGCTTGATGAAGCAGAGGATTGGATCAGCGAGCTGAAGGACAAAGTACAAAAAGGAAACACACACAATGATCCAGACAAAGAAAAAAGGCTCAGCAAGAATAAAGAGGTGTTCAGGGAAATGTCGAACAACATGAAATGTAATAATATCCATACAATAGGGATACCTGAAGGAGAAGAAGGAGAGCAAGGGATAGAAAACCTGTTTGAAAAAGTAATGATGGAAAACTTCCCTAATTTGATGAGAGAAGTAGCCACATAAGTCCAGGAAACACAGTGAGTCCCAATCAAGAGGAACCCAAAGAGGCCCACTTCAAGCCACATCATAATTAAAATGGCAAAATTCCAAGACAAAGAGAGAATCTTAAAGGCAGCAAGGGAAAAACATGAAGTAACATAAAAGGGATCCCCAATAAGAGCAGCGACTGACTTCTCAAATGAAACACTCCAAGACAGGAGGGAATGGCAAGATTTATTCAAAGTAATGAAAACCAGAGGCCTGCAACCAAGACTATGTTATCCAGCAAGGCTGTCAATTAAAATGGAATGTGAAATAAGGAGAATCCTGGACAAAAGAAGCCTCAAAGGGTATACCTCCTCCAAACTAGATCTGCAGGAGATACCAAAGGGCTTACTTTAAGAACAGGAAGAAAAAGAGTGAAAGAGAGAGGAAAACAGGTACAAAAATGGCAATGAATAAGTATCTATCAGTAATAACCTTAAATATAAAAGATTTAAATGCCCCAAGTAAAAGATACAGAATAGCAGAATGTATAGAAAACATTACCCACACCTGTGCTGCCTACAGGAGACCTACCTCAGAAGAAAGACCTACACAAATGAAAGTGAAGAGCTGGAAAAAAAACTTTCTGCACAAATAGAAAAAAAAGTAGGGGTAGCAACACTCATATCAGACAAAACAGACTTCAAACCATAAGAAAACAACCATAAAAAAAGATCCAGAAGGTAACTTCATAATACTTGATGGAAGAATCCACCAAGAAGACATAAACATAATAAATATATATGACCAAATATAGAAACACCCAAATGCATAAAGAAAATCTTGGAGGGCTTCAAGAAAGATATTAACAGCAACATAATTATATCAGGAAATTTTAAAGACCCACTATTGAAAATGGACATATCTTCCAAACAAAATACCAACAAAGAAATTGTGGCATTGAACAATGCCCTAGATGAAATGGACTTAACTGATACATATAGAAACTTCATCCCAAAGAAGCAAAATACATATTCTCTTGAAATGCACATGGAATATTTTCAAAGATAGACCATATGATTGGACACAAAACAAGCCTCAACAAATTCAAGAAAATTGAAATTATATCAAGCATTTTCTCTGACCACAAGGGAATGAAAGTAGAAATCAACTTCATGGAAAAAAACCCACAGACTCAAAATCATGGAGATTGAATAGCATGGTATTAAAAAATGAATGGGTTAAGAATGAAATTGGGGAAGAAATCAAAAAGTTTCTGGAAACAAAAGAAAATGAACTTAAAACAATTCAAAACATATGTGACACAGCAAAGGCAGTCCTGAGAGATAAGTTCAAAGCAATAGAGGCCTACCTAAAAAAGATGGAAACATTTCAAATACACAACCTAATCCTATTCTTACAAGAACTCATAGAATAACAACAAAGATAACCCACAGCAAGTAAAGAAAAGAATTAACCAAAATCAGAGCAGAATTAAATGACATAGAGACTAAAAACACAATTAGAAGGATCAATAAATCCAGGAGCTGGTTCTTTGAAAAGATAAACAAACTTGATAAGTCTTTAAGCAGGCTCGTCAAGAAAAAAAGCGAGAGGACACAAATAAACACAATCAGAAATGAAAGAGGAGAGATTACAACTGATACTACAGAAATACAAAGGATTGGGAGAAGTTACTACAAAGAACTATATACCAAGAAATTTGAAAATCTAGATGAAATTGACAAATTTCTAGAAAAAATAATCTTCCAAAACTCAATGAAAAGAAGCAAAAAGCCTGAACAGACCAATAACACCTGATGGAATTGAAACAGTAACTAAAAAGCTTCTGACACACAAAAGCCCTGGACTTGATGGTTTCACAGAAGAATTTTAAAAAGCATTTAAGTGAGAGCTAACCCACATCCTCCACAGATTATTTTTAAAAATTCAAGAGGGTGGAAGTCTCCCCAACTCTTATTATGAAGCCAACATCATCCTAATCACTAAACCAGATAAAGACATAACAAAGAAAAAAACTTTAGGCCAGTATCACTGATGAACATAAATGCAAAAATCCTCAGCAAAATATTGTCAAGCCACATCCAGCAATATGTTAAAAAGATCATACACCATGACAAGTTGGGATTCATCTGAGGGATGCAAAGATGATACAATATTTGCAAATCAATAAACATAATACACCACATAAACAAAACAAAAAACAAAAATCACATGATCATATCAATCGATTCAGAAAAAAACATTTGATAATGTACAGCACCCATTTATGATAAAAAAGACTCAGCAAAATAACAATAGAGGGAGCATTCCTCAACATAATAAAGGCCATACATGGGAGACCTACAGCCAACAAAATACTCAGGAACATGATGAGAATGCCCACTTTCTCCACTCTTATTCAACATAATACTGGAAGTACTAGCCACAACAATCAGACAAGAAAGAGAAATAAAAGGAATCCGATTTGGAAAGGAGGAAAAAACTGTCACTGTTGGCAGATGGCATGACAGTGTACACAGAAAAGCCTATAGACTCCACCAAAAAATTACTCAACCTAATAAATTAGTTTGGCAAAACAGAGGATACAAAGTCAATATCCAGAAATCAAAGGCATTTCTGTACACCAACAATGAAACATCAGAAACAGAAATCAGGAAAAATATCCCATTTGATATAGCAAAAAGAAAAATAAAATATCTAGGAATAAACCTTACCAAAAGGTAAAAGACCTGTACTCAAAACACTATACAACACTAAAGAAAGAAATTAAGGAAGACACAAACAAATGGAAGCATGTACCATGCTCATGGATTGGAAGAATTAGTATCATCAAAATATTCATATTACCCTAAGCTATTTATAGATTCAATGCAATCCCTATTATAGTACCTATGATGGATTTCACAGATATAAATCAAACATTCCAGAAATTTATATGGAATTATAAATGACCCTGAATAGATGCCACAATTTTGAGAAAGAAGAACAAAGCAGGAGAGATAACAATACTTGCTGCCAAACTGTATTACAAGGCCACTGTAATCAAAACAGCCTGTACTGGCATAAGAATAAACACATGGACCAATGGAACAGTGCACACAGCCCAGAAATAAACCCAGTCTCTATGGTCAATTAATATTTGACAAAAGGGAAGTAAGCATAAAATGGACTAAAAATAGTCTCTTCAACAAATAGTGTTGGGAGATGTGGACAGATACATGCAAAAAAAAAAAAAAAGAATGAAACTCGATCACCAACTTTCACCATACACAAAAATAAATTAAAGGTGAATAAAAGAGTTTCATGTGTCACAGCACCATAAAAGTCCTAGAGGAAAATATTAGCAGGAAAATCTCGGACATTCCACATAACAACATCTTCACGGATATATTGCCTATAGCAAGGGACATAAAGGAAAGAATCAATAAATGGGACCTCATCAAATTAAAAAGCTTCTGCATGGGTAAAGAAAACAGCACTAAAATGAATAGAGAGCCACCTGTATGAAAAAAACATATTTGCCAATGACACCTTAGACAAGGCCTTGATCTTCAAAATATATAGAGAACCTACATGACTCTACTCCAGGAAGACAAAAATAAAAATAAAAATGGGCAAAAGACTTGAACTGACACTTCTCCAAGGAGGTCATACAGAGGCCCCAAAGACATATAAGAAAATGCTCAGCGTCACTAGGCATCAAACAGATGAAAATTAAAACCACAATGAGATACCACCTCACACCCATCAGAATGGCTATCATAAAAAAAGCAACAAACAGGTGTTGGAGTGGTGGAGGAGAAAAGGGAACCCTAGTGCACTGTTAGTGGGATTACAGACTGGTGCAACCATTATGGAAAGCAGTATGGAATTTCCTCAGAAAACTAAAAGTGGATCTACCTTTTGACCCAGCAATCCCACTGCTGGGATTATACCCTAAGAGCCCTGAAAAACCAATCCAAAATAACCTATGCACTCCAATCCTCATAGCAGCACAATTTACAACAGCCAAGTGTTGGAAGCAACCTAAGTGCCCATCAGCAAATGAGTGGATCAAAAACTATGGTACATTCACACAATGAAATTTTACACAGCAGAGAGAAAGAAGGAGCTTATACCCTTTGCAACAACATGGATGGAACTGGAGAGCATTATGCTAAGTGAAATTAGCCAGACAGTGAGGGACAAATACCACATGATCCCATATTTAACTGGAACATAATTAATGAAAGAAAAAAAATGTAACCAGAGTCATTAAAATTAAAAGCAATCTAACAATAGCCAGAAGGAGGGGGAAGGGACAATGGGGAGAAGGGTTTTCAGGAACTACAATAAAGGACACTTGGATAAAACCAAGGGGGAGGGTGGAAGCAATGGGGGGAGGTTGGTTTGGAGGGAGTGGGGTGAGGTGGGGAGAAAATACAAATAACTGTAACTGAATAACAGTAAAATAATTTTAAAAAATCAATTAGGTGGAATCTTGCAAATTAAGCATTTGGTGGAGTTGGGGTGCTTTTCAATTTGAGGATATTTGAGATTTCTAATGATTTCTAAACTTTTCCTTTGATTGAGCCATGAGCAGGCACATGCTGACAAGGTGTTTATTCTTCACTGTGGATGTGTTTTCTGACATGGCTGGGATTTGCAGATGTTTGATGAGTTATCCTTTCCTTCTTATGGTACCTTTATTTCAGTGAATTGCAGACATGCAGAGTCCATGGTAGGAGGCTAAGTAGATTAAAATGCCCTGCTATGTTATTTTCCTACATTGTCTGTTTTTTGAGATGCATTGAGTCCAAACAAAATGACCAGCTGTAAGATCCCAAAAAGAATGGTTTGAACCAGGAGCTAAATATTTTTTGACTATTGTGTGATTTCCTTCATGGGATTATGGTTCTGTGGGACAGGAGTGGCATCAAGAAACTGAAAAGTAGTAAATTTCTATGCTGCTATGGAAACAATTAGATATAGGCTGAGTATTTGCTGTTATTAGCAAGATATATGAGTGTGAAACTCATAACAACTAAGGCTATGAAATAGCAACATCGCTATTAGGGAAGAGGATGGTCTTAGCTACTCAATAGATTTTCTGGGATTTTATAACTAGTGGTAGAGTTAAAATGTAGCACTGAATTCTAGTGGTTTAAATATGGCAGAGTTCTAATTAAACTCTGTAAATATTAACATGTAATTTTATTTAAAAACTGTATGGCTATAATGGAGGTGTGCCACTGGATATTTCTTTTAAAAAATACTTGTTCACCAGCCACAAAGAGAACAGACAACAGATAGACCCCAGTTGCAGCATTTGGAATCTGCTGCAGTATTTACACTGAAGCCTCACATTTTACAGGCATCTCTGGGTCAATAATGGAACATTCTATGGCTTGGTTAATTTTGCCCAATACTGGAGCTTTCTTTTAGTTTTCAGGAATACCTTGCAGGCTGAGGCTCTTCCTACCTAATCTTCACTCCTTCCCTTAAATTTTTCCTGCCATGAGACCCACCTGGAAGCTGAAAATTTCCCTATGTATCATCTCATCTTATCATTCACAGATATTATACTCAATGAGTCTTTTTTGTTTATCTTTTTAAAATTTATTTTTCTCTTTTAATATTGTTCAGTTACAGTTGTCTCCATATTTCCCCACCTCTCACCCTCAAACATATTCCCCTATGATTTTGTCCATGTGTCCTTTATACATGTTCTTTGATGATCCTTCCAACTTCCCCCATCCATTATCCCCTCACACCTCCACTCTGCTTACTATCAGTTTGTTCTTAATTTCAATGTCTCTGATTATATTTTGCTTGCTTGTTTGTTTTGTTGATTAGGTTCCACGTATAGATGAGTGAACATGGTATTTGTATTTCAGTGCCTGGCTTATTTCAGTTAGCATTATGCTCTCCAGATATATCCATTCTGTCACAAAGGGTAAGAGCACATTCTTTCTTTCTGCTGCTTAGTATTCCATTGTGTAAATGTACCACAGATTTTTGATCCACTCATTTATTGATGGACACTTAGGTTGCTTCCAATACTTGGCTATTGTAAGTTGTGATACTATGAACATTGGAGTGCATAGGATTTTTTTTTTTTTTTTGAATTGGTGTTTCAGGATTGTTAGGGTATAATTCAAGCAAGAAGGCAGTTCCATTTTTATTTTTCTGAGGAAATTCCATACTGTTTTCCACAGTGGGTGCACCAGTCTGCATTCCAACCAGTAGTGCACTAGGGTTCCCTTTCTCCACAGCCTTGCCAGCACTGGTTTGTTGATTTTTTTTTTATTTGATTTGTTGTTCAAGTACAGTTTTCTGCCTTTTATGTCCATCCCAGCCCACCCCTTCAGCCCTTCCCACCTCCCTCCTGTTTCCACCCACCCTTGTTATTGTTCATGTGTCCTTTATAATTTCTCCTACAAACCCTTCACGCTTTTCCCCTGAAATTCCCTCCCATCTCTGCTCTGGTCACTGTCAGCCTCTTCTCAATTTCAGTGTCTTTAGTTATATTTTGCATTTTTGTTTGTTTTGGTGATTAGGTTTCTGTTAAAGATGAGATGATATGGAGTTTGTCTTTCACCGCTTGGCCTATTTTGCTTAGCATAATGCTTTCCAGTTCCATCCATGATGTCAAAAAGGGTAGGAGCTCCTTCTTTCTGCTCCAGAGAATTTTATTCTGTAAATGTACCATAGTTTTTTGATCCACTCATTTACTGATGGGCACCTAGGTTGCTTCCAACACTTGGCTATTGTACATTGTGCTGCTATGAACATTGGGGAGCATAGATTCTTTTGGATTGGTGTTTCAGGATTCTTAGGACATAATCCTAGCAGTGGAATTGCTGGGTCAAAAGACAGATCCATTTTTAGTTTTCTGAGAAAATTCGATATTGTTTTCCATAGTGGTTGCACCAATCTACATTCCCACCAACAGTGCACTAGGGTTTTCTTTCTTACACAACCACTCCAACACTTGTTGTTTGTTGCTTCATGATGGCCATTCTCAATGATGTGAAGTTGTATCTTATTGTGGTTTTAATTTGCATCTCTGTGATAGCTAGTGTTACTGAGCACATTATCCTGTGTGTCTGGACCCTCTTTATGTCCTCTTTGATGAAGTGTCTGTTCAACTTCTTTTCCATTTATTATTTATTTATTTATTTATTTATTTATTTTCCAAGAGTAAAATCATATGAGTACTTTATGTATTATGGAGATCAAACCATAATCCAAGGTATTATTTGCAAATATATTTTCCCATACACTTAGTTCCCTTTCCACTTTGCTGATTTTTTTTTTTACCTCACAGAAGCTTTTTATTTTGATGAAGTCCCATTTGCTTAATCTTTCCTTTATGTTCCTTGGACTAGAGGAGATATTGGTGAAAATATTGCTACGTGGAATATCTGAGATTTTCCTCCCTATGTTCTGCTGCAGAAATTTTATGGCATCGTGGCTTATCTTTATTCACCTTGAATTTACTTTTGTGTACAGTATAATTTGGTGACCGTATATCATTTTCCTGTCCAGATCTCCCAACACAATTTGTTGAAGAGGCTATTTTTACTCCATTTTATGCTTCTTCCCCCTTTGTCAAATATTAATTGACCATAGAGGCTCGGGTTTATTTCTGGGATCTCTTTCATGTTCCATTGTTCTATGTGTCTGTTTTTATGCCAGTACCAGGCTGTTTCGATTACAGTGACCTTGTAATACAGTTTGATATCAGGTATCGAGGTCCATCCTACTTTGTTCTTCTTTCTCAAAATTGCTGCAGCTATTAGGGATTGTTTATTGTTCCCCCTAAATTTTTGAAATGTTTGTGCTATATCTATGAAATGTGTCATTGGTATTTTAATAAGGATTGTGTTCACTCTATAAATTTCTTTGAGTAGTATGGACATTTTGATGATGTTAATTCTTCTAATCTGTGAACAGGGTATATATTTCCTTTTTTTGCCTTCTTTAATTTCTTTCTTCAGTGTTTTTTAGATTTCTGAGTACAGATCTTTTACCTCTTTAATTAGGTTTATTCCTAGGTTCTTTATTTTTCTTGTTGCTATAGAAAATGATTTTTTTTCCTGACTTCTGTTTCTGATGTTTCATTGTTGGTGTGCAAAAATGCCTCAGAATTATGAACATTTACTTTGGATCCCTCTGTTTTGCCAAATTCAATTATTAGATAAAGTAATTTTCTGGGGTGAGTCTATAGGGTATTATGTACACTATTACATTATCTGCAAACAAAAGAAGTGTTGCTTCCTCCTTTCTGATGTGGATGCCTTTTATTTCTGTTTCTTCTCTGATTGCTGTATCTAGGAATTCCAATATTATGCTGAATAGAAGTGATGAAAGGACATCCTTGTCTTGTTCTTGATCTTAGTGGGAAAGCTTTAAGTTTTTGCTCATTGTGTATGATATTTGCTGTAGGTTTCTCATTTATGGCTTTTATTATGTTGAGGTATGCTCCCTCTACTCCCACTTTGCTGAGTATTTTTATCATAAGTGGATACTCTACTTTATCAAATACTTTTTCAGCATCTATTGATATGCTCATGTGATATTTGTCTTTCCTTTTGTTTATGTTATGTATTTCATTTATTGATTTGTGAATATTGTAACTGTCTTTGCTTCTCTGGGATGAATCCCACTTGATCATGGTGTATGATGTTTTCCATGTGTTGGTGGAATTGGTTTGCCAATATTTTGTTGAGAATTTTAGCTTCTATATTCATTATATATATTTAGAAATGTCCATTTCACACAGGTTTTCATATTTTTTGGCCTATAGTTGTTTAGTTGTTTATAGTAATTTCTTACAATTCCTTGTATTTCTGTGTTGTCAGCTGTGATCACTCCTCTTTCATTTCTGATTTTATTTGATTGGATCCTCTCTCTTTTTTTTTCCTTGAGGAGTCATTATTATTGTGGTTAATTCTATTCTTCCTCAAACTATACCCACTTTCTATCCTTTACTCTCACTATACCTCATCATCTAACCTTGCACAAATGCTCTGTTTTCTAGATGCAGCTCACAATCCTGTACCAAGAGGTTTATAATTCTTTCAACTTTTATACAAGTAACTACTTGGATGAAATATCAGAGTTAGTGCTTTACTTATCCAAAGAACATCCTATCTCTTCTCTACTTGCTGGTAGTTTAAATCCCATAAAATACTTTCCCTCTGTCTTAATCCATTTTGCCTAACCCCTGCCACTATCACATACAAGAATAGGTGGGAGCTGCAAACATCAGTATACATGCTGGAGGAGAAAAACCACCAACAAAGGAACCACCAAAAAGCAAAAACCCACGTACATAAAGAAATCCCACACAAACAAAAGAAAGGATGAACCTAGAACATCCAGACAAGGAGATCAAAGAGACCACATCACTGAATCCCATAGAATTCCTAGCATAGAAGTTCAACCTGAAAAGAAAGCAAGAAAAGCAAAACATCGGGAAGCACAGAAACAGATAAAAAGAGTCATCTAAAATGGGTAAAAAAAGAAAGAACATGCAAACAAAAGGAACGGAAGACTTCCCACTAAAAGACTTAAATGAAATGGAGGTAAACAAACTATCAGATATAGAATACAAAATAATGGGTATGAAGATGCTCAAGGAACTCACAGACAATTACAAGGAACTGAGTGAGAACTACATCACCATGGAAAAAGAAATAGAAACTATAAGCAAACAAACAAACAAAAACAGAAAGAAATGAGAAATAAAATCTCAGAAATACGAAACATATTGAAAGGAATTACAAGCAGGCCAGATGAAGCAGAGGATCAAATAAGAGAGTTGAAGGACAAGGTAGAATAAAACACCCTAAAGGAATAAGAAATTGAAAAGGCACTCAGAAAAACTGAAGAGGTGGTAAGGGAGTTGCAAGACAACATGAAATGTAATAATATCTGTATAATAGGGATACCAGGAGGAGAAGAAGAAGAGCAAGGGATAGAAAAACTGTTTGAAAAAATAATGATGGAAAACTTCCCTAATTTGGTGAGAGAAAAAGTCGCACAAATCCAGGAAACACAGAAGGTCCCAATCACGAGGAACCCAAAGAGGCCCACTTCAAGACACATCATAATTAAAATGGCAAGATTTTAAGACAAATGGAGAATCTTAAAGGCTGCAAGGGAGATAAAGGAAGTGACATAAAAGGGAACCCCCAAAACACTAGCATCTGACTTCTCAATGATAATACTCCAAGCCAGAAGAAAATGGCAAGTAATATTCCTAGTAATGAGAACCAGAGGCCTGCAACCAAGGCTCATTTACCCAGCAAGGCTCTCAATGAAGATTGAAGGCCAAATAAAGAGCTTCCCAGACAAAATAAGTCTAAAAGAACACATCTCTACTAAACAAGGTCTGAAAGAGATGCTAAAGGTGCTGCTTTAAGAAAAGAAGAAAAAGTGTTAGAGAGAGAGAAACACAGGTATGAAAAAATGGCAATAAATAAGTACCTATCAATAATAACCTTAAATGTAAATGGATTAAATGTTCCAATCAGAAAGCATAGAATAGCTGTATGGATCAGAAAGCATGAACCACACATAAGAGATCCACCTCAGGACAAAAGACCTACACAGACTGAAAGTGAAGGTCTGAAATCAAATTGCCCAAGCAAGTGGACAAGAAAAAAGAGTCAGGGTAGAAATACTCACATCAGACCAAATAGACTTTTTTAAAAAGGGCAATAAAAACAGACCCAGAAGGTCACTTCATAAAGCTCAAGAGAAGAATTGATCAAGAAGACATAAACATTTTAAATATATATGCACCAAACATAGGAGAATGCGAATATATAAAGAAAACTATGAAGGACTAAAAGAAAGATATTGACAACAAAACAATTACAGTAGGGAATTTCAATGCACCACTTTCAAAAATGGATAGATCTTCCAAACAAAATATCAACAATGTCATAGATCAAATGAACTTAACTGATATATAGAGAGCCTTTGATCTCAAAACAGCAAAATACACATTCTTTTTGAATGCACATGGAATAGTTTCAAAGATAGACCACATAATAGGACACAAAATAAACCTCAACAAATTCAAGAAAATTGAAATCATATCAAGCATTTTCTCCAATCACAAGGGACTGAAACTAGAAAAAAACCTTAAGGAAAACACTCAGACTCATGGAAATTGAATAGCATGCTTCCACACAATGAAAGGGGCCAAGAATGACATCAAGGAAGAAATCCAAAAGTTTCTGGAAACAAACAAAAATGAACTCACACAACTCAAAACTTATGGGACAGAGCAAAGGCAGTCCAGAGAGGGAAGTTCATAGCAATACAGGCCTACCTAAAAATAAATAAATAAATAAATAAATAAATAAATAAATAAACCAGAAACATTTCAAATAAACAACCTAATCATACATCTATAAGACCACAAATAAGAACAACAAAGGAGGCAGCCCAGAGGAAGAAGGAAGGAAATAACCAATATCAGAGCAGAATTAAAGGACATAAAAACTAAACACACAATTCTAAGGATCAATAAATCCAGGGGCTGGTTCTTAAAAAAGATAAACAAAATCAACAATTCTTTAAGCAGGCTCATCAAGAAAAACAGAGAGAGGACACAAATGAAAAAGTTCAGAAATGAAAATGGAGAGATTATAACTGATAACACAGGCATACAAAAGAGTGTAAGAAATTACTAAAAACACCTGTGTGTGAAGAAATTCAAAAACCTAGGTGAAATTGACAGATTTCTAGAAAAATATAATCTTCCAAAACTCAATGAAGAAGCAGCAGAAAGCCTGAACAGACCAATTACAGCTGACTAAATTGAAACAGTAATCAAATAACTTTGGACACACAAAAGCTCTGCACTGGATGGTTTCTTAGGAGCATTCTACAAAGCATTTAAGGAAGAGCTAACCTGTGTCCTTCTCAGATAATTCCAAAAAATCTAAGAAGATGGAAGACACCCAAACCATTTTTATGAAGCCAACATCATCCTAATACTGAACACAGATAAAGATATAATGAAGAAAGAAAACTTCAGGACAATATTGCTGATGAGCATAGATGCTAAAATCCTCAAGAAAAATATTGGAAAACCACATCCAGTAATACATTAAAAAGGTCATACAACATGATCAAGTGGAACTCATCCCAGGGATTCAAGGATGGTACAATATTTGCAAATCAATAAGCATGATACTCCACAGAAAGTAAAGCAAAGACAAAAATCCTATGATCATATCAATAGATGTGGAAAAGCATTTGATAAGATACAGCCCCCATTTATGATAAAATCACTCAGCAAAGAGGGAAGAGGGAGCATTCCTCAACCTAATAAAGGCCATATCTGAGAGGCCTATAGCCAACATCGTACTCAATAGGGAAAAAAACTAAAAGCTTTTCCACTAAGATCAGGAACAAGACAAGGTTGTGCACTTTTATTACATCTGTTCAACAGGGTGGTGGAAGTCCTAGCCACAGCAATCAAAAGAAGAAAAAAAAAAAGAAAAGAAAAGGAAAGGAAAGAAAAAGCATCCAAATTAGAAAAGAGGAAACAGAACTGTCATTGATTGCAAATGACAAGGTAGTTTACATAGATTATCCTATAGACTCCACCAAAAGAAACTACTCAACCTAATAAATGAATATGGCAAAATATCAGAGTACAAAATCAATATTCAGAAATCAAAGGCATTTTTGTATAACAGCAAAAAAACATCAGAAACAGAAATCCAGGGGAAAATCCCATGTGATATAGTAACAAGAAAAATAAAGTACCTAGGTATAAATCTAACCAAGGAGATAAAAGACCTGTACTCAGAAAACTACAGAACACTGATAAAAGAAATTAAGGAAGATGCCAACAAATGGAAACATATTCTGTGTTCATGTATCGGAAGAACTATCATCATCAAAATGTCCATACTAACCAAAGAAATTTACAGATTCAATGCAATATTTATTAAACTACCAATGGCATATTTCACAGATACAGAACAAACACTTCAAAAATTTATATGGATCCATAAACAACCCCAAATAGCAGCAGCAATTTTGAGAAAGAAGAGAAAAGCAGGAGGGATCACAATACCTGATGTCAAACTGTATTACAAGACCCCTACAAGCAAAACGGCCTGTTACTGGAATAAGAACAAACACATAGACCAATGGAAGAGCATAGAAAGCCCCCAAATAAACCCAAGTTTCTGTAGTCTATTAATATTTGACAAAAGGGACAGTAGCACAAAATGAAGAAATAATAGCCTGTTGAAAAAGTGGTGTTGGAAAGTTAGACAGCCAAATGCA